>JAJEOU010001552.1:0-24153 GCA_021534815.1 Acrocephalus arundinaceus
GAGGAGAAGATAAACGGGAAAAAATGGGGAAATTGGGCAAAAAATGGGGGAAAAATGGGATTTGGGGTGGATTTTTTTGGTTTTTTGGGGTGGAATTTTTTTGGGTGGATTTTTTGGGTTTCGGAGTGGATTTTTTGGGGGGTTTTGGAGTGGAATTTTTTTGGTTTTGTGTGGAGTTTTGGGGTTTTTTTTAGTGGATTTTTTTTTTGCTGTTTTGTGTGGAATTTTTGGGGTTTTTGGTGAATTTTGGGGGTTTTTTTGGTGGATTTTTTTGGGGGTTGGGGTGGATTTTTTGGGGGTTTTGGGGTGGATTTTTGGGGGATTTTAGGGTGGATTTTTGGGGGTTTTTTTGGTGGATTTTCTTTGCTGTTTTGTGTGGAATTTTTGGGGGTTTTAGGTGAATTTTGGGGGTTTTTTTGGTGGATTTTTTTGGCTTTTCGAGATAAATTTTTTGGGATTTTTTAGGTGGATTTTTTGGGGGTTTAGTGTGGAATTTTGGGGTTTTTGGTGAATTTTGGGGTTTTTTTGGTGGTTTTTTTTTCTGTTTTGGGTGGATATTTTGGGGTTTTTTTGGTGGAATTTTTTGGGTTTTTGGGGGTTGGAATTTTTTGAGAGTTTTGGGTGGAAATTTTTGGGTTTAGTGTTGGAGTTTTTGGGTCAAATTTTTTTGGGGTGGATTTTTTTGTTATTTTGGGGTGGGTTTGGGGGTTTTTTGGGGTGGATTTTGGGGTTTTATGGGTGGATTTTTTTGTTATTTTGGGTGGGTTTGGGGGTTTTTTTGGGGTGGATTTTGGGGTTTTATGGGTGGATTTTTTTGGTTATTTTGGCTGGGGTTTGGGGGGCTTTTTGGTTTTTTTGGGTTGGATTTTTTTTTGGTTTTTTGGGGTGGATTTTGGGGTTTTCTTGGGTGGATTTTTTTTGGTTCGGGGTGGATTTTTTTTTGGTTTTTGGGTGGGTTTTTGGGTTTGGGTTTCTGATCTCACCTGATTGAATTTTGGGGTGGAATTTTTGATTTTTTGGGTTTTTTTGGCCTCCCCAGGAACCTGCCTCTGGCCATCGCCGTGTCCATCCCGCTGGTCACCTTCCTGTACGTGGCGGCCAACGTGGCGTACCTGGCGGCCATGAGCCCCCGGGAGATCCTGCAGAGCGACGCCGTGGCCGTGGTGAGCACGAAAATGGGGTGAAAAAACGGGAAAATGGGAAAAAACGGTGAAAAACGGTGAAAAAACGGTGAAAAAAGGGTGAAAAACAGTCAAAAAATGGGTAAAAAATGGGGGAAAATGGGGAAAAAATGGGGAAAAAATGGGAGATGCTACAGAGTGATGCTGTGGCTGTGGTGAGCACGAAAATGGGGTGAAAAAATGGGAAAATGGGAAAAAACGGTGAAAAACGGTGAAAAAATGGGGAAAAACGGTCAAAAAATGGGTAAAAATGGGGAAAAAAATAGGGAAAAATGGGAAATCCTGCAGAGCGACACCGTGGCTGTGGTGAGCACAAAAACGGGGTGAAAAAACGGGAAAATGGGAAAAAACGGTGAAAAAATGGGGAAAAAATGGGGAAAAACTGTGAAGAAATGGGGAAAAAATGGGGAAAAAATGGCCAAAAAATGGGGAAAAAATGGGGGAAAATGGGGAAAAAGGGGAGATGCTACAGAGTGATGCTGTGGCTGTGGTGAGCACGAAAATGGGGTGAAAAAATGGGAAAATGGGAAAAAACGGTGAAAAACGGTGAAAAAATGGGGAAAAACGGTCAAAAAATGGGTAAAAAATGGGGAAAAAAATAGGGAAAAATGGGAAATCCTGCAGAGCGACACCGTGGCCGTGGTGAGCACAGAAATGGGGTGAAAAGGGGGAAAAATGGGAAAAAAAGGTGAAAAAATGGGGGAAAATGGTTAAAAAATGGGGGAAAACGGCCAAAAAATGGCCAAAAAATGGGGAAAAATGGGGAAAAAATGGGGAAAAAATGGGGAAAAAATGGGGAAAAATGGGAGATGCTGCAGAGCGACACCGTGGCTGTGGTGAGCACGAAAATGGGGTGAAAAAGGGGAAAAACGGGAAAAAAAACATGAAAAAACGGGGAAAAACAGTGAAAAAATGGGGGGAAAATGGCCAAGAAATGGGGAAAAAATGGGGAAAAATGGGGAAAAAATGGGGAAAAAATTAGGGAAAAATGGGGAAAAAATGGGGAAAAATGGGGAAAAAATGGGGAAAAAATGGGGAAAAAATTAAGGAAAAATGGGGAAAAAATGGGGGAAAATGGGGAAAAAATGGGAAAAAATGAGAAAAATTGGCCAAAAAACGAGAAAAAAATGGCGGAAAAATAAGAAAAATTCGGGAAAAAAATGGGAGTAAAATTGGGAGGGGAGTGGGAGGAAAAATAGAGAGAAAATGGGAAAAAATGGGGGGAAAATGGGGAAAAATTCCCCAAAATTTGGGTTTATTTCACTAAAAATTGGGATTGAAAATTCCCCAAATTTGGGTTTATTTCACTAAAAATTGGGATTGAAAATTCCCAAAATTTGGGTTTATTTCACTAAAAATTGGGATTGAAAATTCCCAAAATTTGGGTTTATTTCACTAAAAATTGGGATTGAAAATTCCCAAAATTTGGGTTTACTTCACTAAAAATTGGGATTGAAAATTCCCCAAAATTTGGGTTTATTTCACTAAAAATTGGGATTGAAAATTCCCCAAAATTTGGGTTTATTTCACTTAAATTTGGGATTGAAAATTCCCCAAAATTTGGGTTTATTTCACTGAAAATTGGGATTTCATTCCCAAAATTTGGGTTTATTTCACTAAAAATTGGGATTTCATTCCCAAAATTTGGGTTTATTTCACTAAAAATTGGGATTGAAAATTGCCCAAATTTGGGTTTATTTCACTGAAAATTGGGATTGAAAATTCCCCAAAATTTGGGATTATTTCACTAAAAATTGGGATTTCATTCCCAAAATTTGGGTTTATTTCACTGAAAATTGGGATTGAAAATTCCCCAAAATTTGGGTTTATTTCACTAAAAATTAGGATGGAAAATTCCCCAAAATTTGGGTTTATTTCACTTAAATTGGGATTGAAAATTCCCCAAAATTTGGGTTTATTTCACTGAAAATTGGGATTGAAAATTGCCCAAAATTTGGGTTTATTTCACTTAAATTTGGGATTGAAAATTCCCAAAATTTGGGTTTATTTCACTAAAAATTGGGATTTCATTCCCAAAATTTGGGTTTATTTCACTAAAAATTGGGATTGAAAATTCCCCAAAATTTGGTTTTATTTCACTAAAAATTGGGATTTCATTCCCAAAATTTGGGTTTATTTCACTAAAAATTGGGATTTCATTCCCAAAATTTGGGTTTATTTCACTAAAAATTGGGATTGAAAATTCCCCAAAATTTGGTTTTATTTCACTAAAAATTGGGATTTCATTCCCAAAATTTGGGTTTATTTCACTAAAAATTGGGATTTCATTCCCAAAATTTGGGTTTACTTCACTAAAAATTGGGATTGAAAATTCCCCAAAATTTGGGTTTATTTCACTAAAAATTGGGATTGAAAATTCCCCAAAATTTGGGTTTATTTCACTAAAAATTGGGAGTGAAAATTCCCCAAAATTTGGGTTTATTTCACTGAAAATTTGGGATTGAAAATTCCCAAAAATTTGGGTTTATTTCACTAAAATTTGGGATTGAAAATTCCCCAAAATTTGGGTTTATTTCACTAAAAATTGGGATTTCATTCCCAAAATTTGGGTTTATTTCACTAAAATTTGGGATTGAAAATTCCCAAAAATTTGGGTTTATTTCACTAAAATTTGGGATTGAAAATTCCCCAAAATTTGGGTTTATTTCACTAAAAATTGGGATTTCATTCCCCCCTAAAATTTGGGTTTATTTCACTAAAAATTGGGATTTCATTCCCCCAAAATTTGGGTTTATTTCACTGAAAATTGGGATTGAAAATTCCCAAAATTTGGGTTTATTTCACTAAAAATTGGGATTGGAAATTCCCCAAAATTTGGGTTTATTTCACTAAAATTTGGGATTGAAAATTCCCCAAAATTTGGGTTTATTTCACTAAAAATTGGGATGGAAAATTCCCAAAATTTGGGTTTATTTCACTAAAAATTGGGATTTAATTCCCAAAATTTGGGTTTATTTCACTAAAAATTGGGATTGAAAATTCCCCAAAATTTGGGTTTATTTCACTAAAAATTGGGATTGAAAATTCCCCAAAATTTGGGTTTATTTCACTAAAAATTGGGATTGAAAATTCCCCAAAATTTGGGTTTATTTCACTAAAAATTGGGATTGAAAATTCCCCAAAATTTGGGTTTATTTCACTGAAAATTGGGATTGAAAATTCCCCAAAATTTGGGTTTATTTCACTTAAATTTGGGATTGAAAATTCCCCAAAATTTGGGTTTATTTCACTGAAAATTGGGATTGAAAATTGCCCAAAATTTGGGTTTATTTCACTTAAATTTGGGATTGAAAATTCCCAAAATTTGGGTTTATTTCACTGAAAATTGGGATTTCATTCCCAAAATTTGGGTTTATTTCACTAAAAATTGGGATTGAAAATTCCCCAAAATTTGGGTTTATTTCACTAAAAATTGGGATTGAAAATTCCCAAAATTTGGGTTTATTTCACTAAAAATTGGGATTGAAAATTCCCCAAAATTTGGGTTTATTTCACTTAAATTGGGATTGAAAATTCCCAAAATTTGGGTTTATTTCACTAAAAATTGGGATTGAAAATTCCCCAAATTTGGGTTTATTTCACTAAAAATTGGGATTGAAAATTCCCAAAATTTGGGTTTATTTCACTAAAAATTGGGATTTCATTCCCAAAATTTGGGTTTATTTCACTGAAAATTGGGATTGAAAATTCCCCAAAATTTGGGTTTATTTCACTAAAAATTGGGATTGAAAATTCCCCAAATTTGGGTTTATTTCACTGAAAATTGGGATTGAAAATTGCCCAAAATTTGGGTTTATTTCACTTAAATTTGGGATTGAAAATTCCCAAAATTTGGGTTTATTTCACTGAAAATTGGGATTTCATTCCCAAAATTTGGGTTTATTTCACTAAAAATTGGGATTGAAAATTCCCCAAATTTGGGTTTATTTCACTGAAAATTGGGATTGAAAATTCCCAAAATTTGGGTTTATTTCACTAAAAATTGGGATTGAAAATTCCCCAAAATTTGGGTTTATTTCACTGAAAATTGGGATTGAAAATTCCCCAAAATTTGGGTTTATTTCACTGAAAATTGGGATTGAAAATTCCCCAAAATTTGGGTTTATTTCACTAAAAATTGGGATTGAAAATTCCCAAAATTTGGGTTTATTTCACTTAAATTGGGATTGAAAATTCCCCAAAATTTGGGTTTATTTCACTTAAATTTGGGATTGAAAATTCCCCAAAATTTGGGTTTATTTCACTGAAAATTTGGATTGAAAATTCCCCAAAATTTGGGTTTATTTCACTGAAAATTTGGGATTGAAAATTCCCCAAAATTTGGGTTTATTTCACTGAAAATTGGGATTTCATTCCCAAAATTTGGGTTTATTTCACTAAAAATTGGGATTGAAAATTCCCCAAAATTTGGGTTTATTTCACTGAAAATTTGGGATTGAAAATTCCCCAAAATTTGGGTTTATTTCACTGAAAATTGGGATTGAAAATTCCCCAAAATTTGGGTTTATTTCACTGAAAATTTGGGATTGAAAATTCCCCAAAATTTGGGTTTATTTCACTAAAAATTGGGATTTCATTCCCAAAATTTGGGTTTATTTCACTAAAAATTGGGATTGAAAATTGCCCAAAATTTGGGTTTATTTCACTAAAAATTGGGATTGAAAATTCCCCAAAATTTGGGTTTATTTCACTGAAAATTGGGATTGAAAATTGCCCAAAATTTCGGTTTATTTCACTAAAAATTGGGATTGAAAATTCCCCAAAATTTGGGTTTATTTCACTTAAATTGGGATTGAAAATTCCCCAAAATTTGGGTTTATTTCACTAAAAATTGGGATTGAAAATTGCCCAAAATTTGGGTTTATTTCACTAAAAATTGGGATTGAAAATTCCCCAAAATTTGGGTTTATTTCACTGAAAATTGGGATTGAAAATTGCCCAAAATTTCGGTTTATTTCACTAAAAATTGGGATTGAAAATTCCCCAAAATTTGGGTTTATTTCACTTAAATTGGGATTGAAAATTCCCCAAAATTTGGGTTTATTTCACTAAAAATTGGGATTGAAAATTCCCCAAAATTTGGGTTTATTTCACTGAAAATTTGGATTTCATTCCCAAAATTTGGGTTTATTTCACTAAAAATTGGGACTGAAAATTCCCAAAATTTGGGTTTATTCCACTAAAAATTGGGATTGAAAATTCCCAAAATTTGGGTTTATTTCACTAAAAATTGAGATTTAATTCCCAAAATTTGGGTTTATTTCACTAAAAATTGGGATTGAAATTCCCAAAATTTGGGTTTATTTCACTAAAAATTGGGATTGAAAATTCCCCAAAATTTGGGTTTATTTCACTAAAAATTGGGATTGAAAATTCCCCAAAATTTGGGTTTATTTCATTTAAATTGGGATTGAAAATTCCCCAAAATTTGGGTTTATTTCACTGAAAATTGGGATTGAAAATTCCCCAAAATTTGGGTTTATTTCACTAAAAATTGGGATTGAAAATTCCCAAAATTTGGGTTTATTTCACTAAAAATTGGGATTGAAAATTCCCCAAAATTTGGGTTTATTTCACTAAAAATTGGGATTGAAAATTCCCCAAAATTTGGGTTTATTTCACTAAAAATTGGGATTGAAAATTCCCCAAAATTTGGGTTTATTTCACTAAAAATTGGGATTGAAAATTCCCCAAAATTTGGGTTTATTTCACTGAAAATTTGGATTGAAAATTCCCCAAAATTTGGTTTTATTTCACTAAAAATTGGGATTTCATTCCCAAAATTTGGGTTTATTTCACTAAAAATTGGGATTTCATTCCCAAAATTTGGGTTTACTTCACTAAAAATTGGGATTGAAAATTCCCCAAAATTTGGGTTTATTTCACTAAAAATTGGGATTGAAAATTCCCCAAAATTTGGGTTTATTTCACTAAAAATTGGGATTGAAAATTCCCCAAAATTTGGGTTTATTTCACTAAAAATTGGGATTGAAAATTCCCCAAAATTTGGGTTTATTTCACTGAAAATTGGGATTTCATTCCCAAAATTTGGGTTTATTTCACTAAAAATTGGGATTGAAAATTCCCAAAATTTGGGTTTATTTCACTAAAAATTGGGATTGAAAATTCCCAAAATTTGGGTTTATTTCACTAAAAATTGGGATTGAAAATTCCCCAAAATTTGGGTTTATTTCACTAAAAATTGGGATTGAAAATTCCCCAAAATTTGGGTTTATTTCACTGAAAATTGGGATTGAAAATTCCCCAAAATTTGGGTTTATTTCACTAAAAATTGGGATTGAAAATTCCCCAAAATTTGGGTTTATTTCACTGAAAATTGGGATTGAAAATTCCCCAAAATTTGGGTTTATTTCACTTAAATTTGGGATTGAAAATTCCCCAAAATTTGGGTTTATTTCACTAAAAATTGGGATTGAAAATTCCCCAAAATTTGGGTTTATTTCACTGAAAATTTGGATTTCATTCCCAAAATTTGGGTTTATTTCACTAAAAATTGGGACTGAAAATTCCCAAAATTTGGGTTTATTTCACTAAAAATTGGGATTGAAAATTCCCAAAATTTGGGTTTATTTCACTAAAAATTGAGATTTAATTCCCAAAATTTGGGTTTATTTCACTAAAAATTGGGATTGAAAATTCCCAAAATTTGGGTTTATTTCACTAAAAATTGGGATTGAAAATTCCCCAAAATTTGGGTTTATTTCACTAAAAATTGGGATTGAAAATTCCCCAAAATTTGGGTTTATTTCATTTAAATTGGGATTGAAAATTCCCCAAAATTTGGGTTTATTTCACTGAAAATTGGGATTGAAAATTCCCCAAAATTTGGGTTTATTTCACTAAAAATTGGGATTGAAAATTCCCAAAATTTGGGTTTATTTCACTAAAAATTGGGATTGAAAATTCCCCAAAATTTGGGTTTATTTCACTAAAAATTGGGATTGAAAATTCCCCAAAATTTGGGTTTATTTCACTAAAAATTGGGATTGAAAATTCCCCAAAATTTGGGTTTATTTCACTAAAAATTGGGATTGAAAATTCCCCAAAATTTGGGTTTATTTCACTAAAAATTGGGATTGAAAATTCCCCAAAATTTGGGTTTATTTCACTAAAAATTGGGATTGAAAATTCCCCAAAATTTGGGTTTATTTCACTAAAAATTGGGATTGAAAATTCCCCAAAATTTGGGTTTATTTCACTAAAAATTGGGATTGAAAATTCCCCAAAATTTGGGTTTATTTCACTGAAAATTTGGATTGAAAATTCCCCAAAATTTGGTTTTATTTCACTAAAAATTGGGATTTCATTCCCAAAATTTGGGTTTATTTCACTGAAAATTGGGATTTCATTCCCAAAATTTGGGTTTACTTCACTAAAAATTGGGATTGAAAATTCCCCAAAATTTGGGTTTATTTCACTAAAAATTGGGATTGAAAATTCCCCAAAATTTGGGTTTATTTCACTAAAAATTGGGATTGAAAATTCCCCAAAATTTGGGTTTATTTCACTGAAAATTGGGATTTCATTCCCAAAATTTGGGTTTATTTCACTAAAAATTGGGATTGAAAATTCCCAAAATTTGGGTTTATTTCACTAAAAATTGGGATTGAAAATTCCCAAAATTTGGGTTTATTTCACTAAAAATTGGGATTGAAAATTCCCCAAATTTGGGTTTATTTCACTAAAAATTGGGATTGAAAATTCCCAAAATTTGGGTTTATTTCACTGAAAATTTGGATTGAAAATTCCCCAAAATTTGGGTTTATTTCACTTAAATCAGGATTTCATTCCCAAAAATCTGGATTTTCTGGAAAAGCGCAGAATTTGGGAATTTTTCTGGAATTTTCTGGAATTTTCTGGATTTTCTGCCCCACAGACCTTTGGGGAGAAGGTTCTGGGCCCCCTGGCCTGGGTGATGCCCTTGGCCGTGGCTCTCTCCACCTTCGGCGGCGTCAACGGCTCCCTCTTCACCTGCTCCAGGTGAGATCCCAAAATTCCCCAAATTCCTAAAATTTCCCTGAATTTTCCCTGAATTTTCCCTGAATTTTTCCCATTTTCCCCCAAAATTTCTCCATTTTTCTGTCAATTTTCTTCATTTTTACTTCAATTTTTCCCCTTCCCAACTCCACTTTCACCTGCTCCAGGTGAGATCCCCAAAATTCCTAAAATTCCCAAAATTCCCTGGAATTTTCCCTCTTTTTCCCTGAATTTTCCCTGAATTTTCCCTGAATTTCCCCAAAATTTCTCCATTTTTCGGTCAATTTTCTTCATTTTTACTTCAATTTTTTCCCCTTCCCAACTCCACTTTCACCTGCTCCAGGTGAGATCCCCAAAATTCCTAAAATTCCCAAAATTTTCCCTTTTTTTCCTTGATTTTCCCTGAATTTCCCCCAATTTTTCCTGGTTTTCCCCCAGATTTCCCCTTTTTTCTCCAAATTTCTTAAATTTTTCCCCTTTTTCTTTCCATCTCCCCATTTTTCCCATTTCACCCCCAAATTTCTCCATTTCACCCTCAAATTTCCCAAAATCCCAAAATTTTCCCCCAAAATCCCCCAAAACTCTCCATTTCCTCCCAAAATTCCCCAATTTTTCCCCAAAATTCCCCTCAAAATTCCTCCCCAAATTCCAAAAAATTCCCCCAATTTCCCCCAAATTTCCTCCAAAATGTCCCCGTATCTCCCCGAAAATTCCCCAAAATTCCCCAAAATTCCCCAAATCCCCCAAATTTCCTCCAGATCTCCCCGAATTTCCCTGATTTTTCCCCAAATTTCCTCAAATTTTCCCAAATTTCCCCATTTTCCCCCCAAAATTCCCTCCAAATCCCAGATTTTTCCCATTTCCGGCCTCATTTTTCTCTCCCCCCCCCATTTCTCCTCTCCCTTCTCTGTGACGCCATTGCCACGCCCACAATGACGTCATTACCACCTGTCAATTATGTCATCGGCAACCCGATGATATAAATACCATCGATGACGTCATCACAACATTTCAATGACATCATTGCCACGTCCACTACGACGTCACTTCTATATTGATGACGTCATTACCACACCCACGATCAATCACTGAATGGCCACGCCTTCAATGACGTCACCACCCTATCGATGACATCACTCATACGACGACAACGCATTGGCCACGCCCACAATGGCGTCACACACACGATAATGACGTAATACCACGCCCACTATGACATCACTTCCCAAACGATGACGTCATTCTGACACAACGCCACGGCTCCATGGATCACCCCATGGGCACGGCCCCCGTGACGCCACGCCCACATTTGATGACGTCATTGCCCGCCCCGCGATGACGTCACAGGCTGTTCTACGCCGGCGCCAGGGAGGGGCACCTGCCGGCGCTGCTGGCCATGATCCACCTGAGGAGGAACACGCCCGTGCCCGCCCTGCTCGTCACCGTGAGAGTTGGGGAGAAAAAACGGGGATTTGGGCAAAAAATGCAGGAAAATTGGGGGAAAACAAAAAAAAAATGGAGAAAATCGGGCGAAAAATGGGCGAAAAATGGGGGAAAATGGGAAAAAAAGACAGAAAAATGGAGATAAAATGGGAGAGAAAAATGGGGGAAAAGGGGGGAAATGGAGAAAAAAAGGGAATTTGGGGAGGAAAAAAAAGAATTTGGGCAAAAAATATACAGGGAAAATGGGGGGAAATAAAAAATGGAGAAAATCGGGTGAAAAATGGGGAAAAAGGGGGGGGATGGGGAAAAATTGAAGAATTTTGGGAGCGGGAAATTGGGGATTTGGGGGGGAAAAAGGGATTTTTTTGGGGGGAAAAATGGAGAAAATCAGGCGAAAAATGGGGAAAATTGGGAGAAAAATGGAGAAGAAATGGTCAAAAAATGGGGGAGAAATGGAGAAATTTTGGGGGGGAGAATTTGGGATTTGAGGGAAAAAAATTGGGAAAAATGGGGGGAAATGGGTAAAAATGAGGAAAAACGTGAAAAAAATTGGGGAAATTTGGGGAAAAAGGGCAATTTTGGGGTAAAATGGGATTTGGGGGGAAAATGAGGAAAATTGGGCAAAAAATGGGGAAAATGGGAGGAAAATGGGGAATTTTGGGAGGGGGAAATTGGGGGTTTTGGGGGGGAAAATGGAATAAAAATGGGGTAAAACGTAAAAAAAGGGGGAAATTTTGGGGAAAAATGGGAAATTTTGGGGATAAATTTGGGAAATTTTGGGGATAAATTTGGGAAATTGCAGATTTGGAGGGAAAACGGGGAATTTTGGGGAAATTTTGCAAAAAACGGGGAATTTTGGTGGGAAAATGGGAAATTTTGGGAGGAAAATGGGAAATTTAGGGAAAAACGAGGAATTTTAGAAGGAAAATGGGAATTTTGGGGATAAATTCAGGAAATTGGGCAGAACTTGGGGCCAGAACTTCAAATTTTGGGAAACAAATTGGGAAATTTGTGGCCAGAACTCCAAATTTTGGGACAAAATTGGGAATTTTTGGGATAAATTCCCGGGGATTTTTTCCGGGGTGGGCGTGGCCATGGTGGGCGTGTCCGGACGGGAAAAATTGGGAATTTTGGGAGGAAATTGGGGAAATTGGGTGAATTTTGAAAGGAATTTGGGAAAATGGGGGAATTTGAGGGAGATGGGGAATTTCAGAGGGAAAATGAGGAATTTTAGGAGGAATTTGTGGAATTGGGGGACATTTGTGGAAAATGGGGAATTTTGAGAAGGAAACAGGAAATTTTGGGGATATTTTGGGGAATTTTGGGAAAAAGGGGGAATTTTGGGAAGAAATTTGGGAAATTGGAGCAAAAATGGGAATTTTGGGGATAAATTCAGGGAATTGGGCAGAATTTGGGTCCAAAAGTTCAAATTTTGGGACAAAATTGGGAATTTTTGGGATAAATTCCCAGGGATTTTTTCCGGGGTGGGCGTGGCCGGGGTGGGCGTGTCCTGAGGCGAGGCCCCGCCCCCTTTTTTGCCCAGTGCGTCTCCACGCTGCTGATGTTGGTGACGGGCGACATTTACACGTTAATTAATTACGTGGGCTTCGTTAATTACCTCTGGTACGGCGTCACCGTGGCCGGGCTGGTGCTGCTGCGCTGGAGGGAGCCCGAGCTGCCCCGGCCCATCAAGGTAGGGCACGCCCACTTCCGGTGCAAACCACGCCCCTTCCACGTCCACTTCCGGTTCTAGCCACGCCCCTTTTGTGCGCAAACCACGCCCATTTCACGTTCACTTCCGGTTCTAGCCACGCCCCTTTTGTGCGCAAACCACGCCCCTTTAACGTCTACTTCCGGTGCAAACCGCGCCCCTTTCGCATCCACTTCCGGTTCAAACCACGTGCCTTCCACGCCCACTTCCGGTTCAAACCACGCCCCTTTCACGGCCACTTCCGGTTCAAACCACGCCCCTTTCACGCCCACTTCCGGTGCAAACCACGCCCCTTTCACGCCCACTTCCGGTTCAAACCACGCCCCTTTCACGCCCACTTCCGGTGCAAACCACGCCCCTTTCGCGGCCACTTCCGGTTCAAACCACGCCCCTTTCACGCCCACTTCCGGTGCAAACCACGCCCCTTTCACGGCCACTTCCGGTTCAAACCACGCCCCTTTCACGCCCACTTCCGGTGCAAACCACGCCCCTTTCACGGCCACTTCCGGTTCAAACCACGTCCCTTCCGTGCCCACTTCCGGTGCAAACCACGCCCCTTTCACGGCCACTTCCGGTTCAAACCACGTCCCTTCCGTGCCCACTTCCGGTGCAAACCACGCCCCTTTCGCGTCCACTTCCGGTTCAAACCACGCCCCTTCCACGTCCACTTCCGGTGCAAACCACGCCCCTTTCACGGCCACTTCCGGTGCAAACCACGCCCCTTTCGTGGCCACTTCCGGTTCAAACCACGCCCCTCTCACGGCCACTTCCGGTGCAAACCACGCCCCTTTCACGGCCACTTCCGGTTCAAACCACGCCCCTTTTGTGCGCAAACCACGCCCCTTTAACGTCTAGTTCCGGTGCAAACCGCGCCCCTTTTCACGTCCACTTCCGGTTCAAACCACGTCCCTTCCATGCCCACTTCCGGTGCAAACCACGCCCCTTTCACGGCCACTTCCGGTGCAAACCACGCCCCTTTCACGTCCACTTCCGGTGCAGAACCACGCCCCTTTCATGCCCACTTCCGGTGCAAACCACGCCCCCTTTGTGATCAAACCACGCCCATTTTGTGCCCACTTCTGGGTCAAACCACGCCCCTTTTATGCCCACTCCTGGTTTAAACCACGCCCCATTTGGGATCAAACCACGCCCATTTCGTGCCCACTTCCGGTTTAAACCACGCCCCATTTGGGATCAAACCACGCCCATTTCGTGCCCACTTCCGGTGCAAACCACGCCCCTTTTGTGTCTAACCCACGCCCATTTCATGCCCACTTCCGGTGAAAAACCACGCCCCCTTTGTGATCAAACCACGCCCGTTTCACGCCCAATTCTGGTTCAAACCACGCCCCTTTCATACATAATCCACGCCCCTTTCACAAGCAAAGCACGCCCACTTTTGGCACGAAACCACGCCCACTTTGGGCTCAAACAATGCCCATATTTGGGGTGAAACCACGCCCACTTTGAGCTCAAACCACGCCCACTTTGGGCTCAAACAATGCCCATATTTGGGGTGAAACCACGCCCAGTTTGGGCTCAAACCACGCCCACTTTGGGCTCAAACAATGCCCATATTTGGGGTGAAACCACGCCCAGTTTGGTCTCAAACCACGCCCACTTTGGGATCAAACAATGCCCATATTTGGGGGTGAAACCACGCCCACTTTGAGCTCAAACCACGCCCACTTTGGGCTCAAACAATGCCCATATTTGGGGTAAAACCCCGCCCACTTTGGTCTCAAACCACGCCCACTTTGGGCTCAAACAATGCCCATATTTGGGGTGAAACCACGCCCAGTTTGGGCTCAAACAATGCCCATATTTGGGGGTGAAACCCCGCCCAGTTTGGGCTCAAACCACGCCCACTTTGGGCTCAAACAATGCCCATATTTGGGGTGAAACCCCGCCCACTTTGGGCTCAAACCACGCCCAGTTTGGGCTCAAACAATGCCCATATTTGGGGTGAAACCACGCCCACTTTGAGCTCAAACCACGCCCACTTTGGGCTCAAAAAATTCCCATATTTGGGGTGAAACCACGCCCACTTTGGGCTCAAAAAATTAAGAGAATTACCTTAAACTTCAAAAAATTTATCAGAATTTCCAAGAAATTGCCTAAAATTAAAAAAAAGAACCTCCTAACATAAAAAAACCCTAAAATTAAAAAAGAAAAAAACACTTAAAATTTTAGGAAAGCAATCTGAAACTTCAAAGAATTGTCTAAAACTTCCAAAATATTTTGTAAAACTTCAAAAAAATTTGTCTAAAATGTCAAAAAAAATTTACTTAAAATAAGAAAAAAAAATCTAAAACTTAAGAAAAAAAAAGCCTAAAACGTCCTTAAAAAATTACCTAAAAATTCAATAAAAATTACCTAAAAATTCAAATAAATTCACTAAAAAATCCCAAAAAAATCCCCAAAAATTCAGGAAAAATCCCTGATTTTTTTCCCAAATCTTTTTGAAATTTTGCATTTTTTCCCTTCAGGTTCACCTGGTGTTCCCCGTGGTTTATTTGCTGTTCTGGGGGGCTCTGCTGCTGTTCTCGGTGTGGTCGGAGCCGCTGGTGTGCGGCATCGGTTTGGCCATCACGGCCACTGGCACCCCGGTGTACCTGCTGTGCGTCAAACGGGGCCACAAAATGCCCGCCCTGCAGAGAGCCATGGGTGAGAGGGGATTTGGGGGAAAATTTGGGGATTTTGGGAAAAAAAAGGGAAAAAATTGGGTGAAAATTGGGGGAAAATTGGGCGAAATTTGGGCAAAATTTGAGGAAAATTTGGGGAGTTTAAGGTGTGAGGAGGGGACACAAAATGGCCGCCCTGCAGAGAGCCATGGGTGAGAGGGGATTTGGGGGGAAATTCGGGGATTTTGGGAATAAAAAGGGAAAAAATTGGGTGAAAATTGGGGAAAAATTGGGCGAAATTTGGGTGAAATTTGATGGAAATTTGGGGAGTTTGGAATGTGAGGAGGGGACACAAAATGGCCGCCCTGCAGTGAGCCATGGGTGAGAGGGGATTTGGGGGAAAATTTGGGGATTTTGGGCAAAAAACTGGAAAAAAAGTGGGTGAGAATTGGAGAAAAAATGGTGAAAAATTGGGAAAAAATTGGTTAAAAATTAGGAAAAAATTGGGTGAAAATTGGGGAAAAATTGGGCGAAATTTGGGCGAAATTTGGGGAGTTTGGAATGTGAGGAGGGGACACAAAATGGCCGCCCTGCAACTGGAAATGGGTGAGTTTGGGGAGAATTTGGAGAAATTTGGGTAATTTAGGAAAAAATTGGGCAAAAATTGGGCAAAAATTGGGTGAAAATCGGGAAAAAATTGGGTGAAAAATTGGGTGAAAATTGAGCAAAAATTGGGCGAAATTTGGGCAAAATTTGAGGAAAATTTGGGGAGTTTAAGGTGTGAGGAGGGGACACAAAATGGCCGCCCTGCAGAGAGCCATGGGTGAGAGGGGATTTGGGGGAAAATTCGGGGATTTTGGGAAAAAAAAGGGAAAAAATTGGGTGAAAATTGGGGAAAAATTGGGCGAAATTTGGGTGAAATTTGATGGAAATTTGGGGAGTTTGGAATGTGAGGAGGGGACACAAAATGGCCGCCCTGCAGTGAGCCATGGGTGAGAGGGGATTTGGGGGGAAATTCGGGGATTTTGGGAAAAAAAAGGGAAAAAATTGGGTGAAAATTGGGGAAAAATTGGGCGAAATTTGGGTGAAATTTGATGGAAATTTGGGGAGTTTAAGGTGTGAGGAGGGGACACAAAATGGCCGCCCTGCAGTGAGCCATGGGTGAGAGGGGATTTGGGGGAAAATTCGGGGATTTTGGGAAAAAAAAGGGAAAAAATTGGGTGAAAATTGGGGGAAAATTGGGCGAAATTTGGGCAAAATTTGAGGAAAATTTGGGGAGTTTAAGGTGTGAGGAGGGGACACAAAATGGCCGCCCTGCAGAGAGCCATGGGTGAGAGGGGATTTGGGGGAAAATTCGGGGATTTTGGGCAAAAAAAAGGGAAAAAATTGGGTGAAAATTGGGGGAAAATTGGGCGAAATTTGGGCAAAATTTGAGGAAAATTTGGGGAGTTTAAGGTGTGAGGAGGGGACACAAAATGGCCGCCCTGCAGAGAGCCATGGGTGAGAGGGGATTTGGGGGGAAATTCGGGGATTTTGGGAAAAAAAAGGGAAAAAAATGGGTGAAAATTGGGGAAAAATTGGGCGAAATTTGGGTGAAATTTGATGGAAATTTGGGGAGTTTGGAATGTGAGGAGGGGACACAAAATGGCCGCCCTGCAGCGAGCCATGGGTGAGAGGGGATTTGGGGGGAAATTTGGGGATTTTGGGCAAAAAAAAGGGAAAAAATTGGGTGAAAATTGGGGGAAATTTGGGCAAAATTTGAGGAAAATTTGAGGAAAATTTGGGGAGTTTAAGGTGTGAGGAGGGGACACAAAATGGCCGCCCTGCAGAGAGCCATGGGTGAGAGGGGATTTGGGGGGAAATTTGGGGATTTTGGGCAAAAAACTGGAAAAAAAGTGGGTGAGAATTGGAGAAAAAATGGTGAAAAATTGGGAAAAAATTGGTTAAAAATTAGGAAAAAATTGGGTGAAAATTGGGGAAAAATTGGGTGAAATTTGATGGAAATTTGGGGAGTTTGGAATGTGAGGAGGGGACACAAAATGGCCGCCCTGCAACTGGAAATGGGTGAGTTTGGGGAGAATTTGGAGAAATTTGGGTAATTTAGGAAAAAATTGGGCAAAAATTGGGAAAAAATTGGGTGAAAAATTGGGTGAAAATTGGAAAAAAAATGGGTGAAAATTGGGGGAAATTTGGGCAAAATTTGAGGAAAATTTGGGGTGTTTAAGGTGTGAGGAGGGGACACAAAATGGCCGCCCTGCAGTGAGCCATGGGTGAGAGGGGATTTGGGGGAAAATTTGGGGATTTTGGGCAAAAAAAAAGGGAAAAAATTGGGTGAAAATTGGGGAAAAATTGGGCGAAATTTGGGAGAAATTTGATGGAAATTTGGGGAGTTTGGAATGTGAGGAGGGGACACAAAATGCCCGCCCTGCAGCGAGCCATGGGTGAGAGGGGATTTGGAGGGAAATTCGGGGATTTTGGGCAAAAAAAAAGGGAAAAAATTGGGTGAAAATCGGGAAAAATTGGGCGAAATTTGGGCAAAATTTGAGGAAAATTTGGGGTGTTTAAGGTGTGAGGAGGGGACACAAAATGCCCGCCCTGCAGAGAGCCATGGGTGAGAGGGGATTTGGGGGAAAATTCGGGGATTTTGGGCAAAAAAAGGGAAAAAATTGGGTGAAAATTGGGGGAAAATTGGGCGAAATTTGGGCAAAATTTGAGGAAAATTTGGGGAGTTTAAGGTGTGAGGAGGGGACACAAAATGGCCGCCCTGCAGAGAGCCATGGGTGAGAGGGGATTTGGGGGAAAATTTGGGGATTTTGGGCAAAAAACTGGAAAAAAAGTGGGTGAGAATTGGAGAAAAAATGGTGAAAAATTGGGAAAAAATTGGTTAAAAATTAGGAAAAAATTGGGTGAAAATTGGGGAAAAATTGGGCGAAATTTGAGGGAAATTTGGGGAGTTTGAAATGTGAGGAGGGGACGCAAAATGGCCGCCCTGCAACTGGAAATGGGTGAGTTTGGGGAGAATTTGGAGAAATTTGGGTAATTTAGGAAAAAATTGGGCAAAAATTGGGAAAAAATTGGGTGAAAATCGGGAAAAAATTGGGAAAAAAAGATGGTGAAATTTGGGTGAAAATTGGGTGAAAATTGGGAAAAAACAGGGAAAAAATTGGGAGAAATTCGGGCAAAAATTGGGGGAAATTTGAGGAAAATTTGGGCAAAATTCAGGCAAAAATTGAGAAAAAATTGGGTGAAAATTGGGAGAATTTGGGTGAAAATTGGGTGAAATTTGGGTGAAATTTGAGAGAAATTTAGGCAAAAATTGGGTGAAAATGGGGTGAAAATTGGGAAAAAATTGGGTGAAAATTGGGAAAAAATTGGGCGGAAATTGGGTGAAATTTGGGGAAATTTGGGCAAAATTTTGGGAATTTTTGGGGGAAATTTGAGGAAAATTTGGGGTGTTTGGAATGTGAGGAGGGGACACAAAATGGCCGCCCTGCAGAGAGCCATGGGTGAGAGGGGATTTGGGGGAAAATTTGGGGATTTTGGGAAAAAAACTGGGAAAAAAAAGGGTAAAAATTGGAGAAAAATTGGTGAAAAATTGGGAAAAATTGGTTAAAAAATAGGAAAAATTTGGGTGAAAATTGGGGGAAATTGGGAAAAAATTGGGTGAAAATTGGGTGAAATTTGAGAAAAATTTGGGCAAAATTCAGGCAAAATTTGAGAAAAAATTGGGTGAAAAATTGGGAAAAAATGGGAAAAAAGACGGTGAAATTTGGGTGAAAATTGGGTGAAAAATGGGAAAAAACAGGGAAATAATTGGGAGAAATTCGGGCGAAAATTGGGTGAAATTTGAGGAAAATTTGGGCAAAATTCAGGCAAAAATTGAGAAAAAATTAGGTGAAAATTGGGTGAAAATTGGGAAAAAATTGGGAGAAATTTGGGCAAAAATTGGGTGAAATTTGAGGAAAATTTGGGCAAAATTCAGGCAAAAATTGAGAAAAAAATTGGGTGAAAATTGGGTGAAAATTGGGCAAAAATTGGGTGAAATTTGGGCGAAATTTGAGGTTTTTTTTATGATTTTGGGGTGAAATTTGGGTGAATTTGAGATGATTTTTGGGTGAATTTTGGGGTGAATTTGGATGAATTTTGGGGTGAATTTGGATGAATTTTGGGGTGAATTTGGATGAATTTGGGAGGATATTTGGATGATTTTTGGGTGGATTTGGGGTAATTTTTGGTGGATTTTGGGATGATTTTTGGGTAATTTTGGGGTGGATTTTGGGTGAATTTTGGGGTGATTTTTTATGAATTTGGGTAAATTTTAGGGTGATTTTTAGTGGTTTTTGGGTAATTTTAGGGTGGATTTGGGGTGAATTTTGGGGTGAACTTGGGATGAATTTGTGGAGTTTTTGGGGTGAATTTGGGGATGATTTTGGGTGAATTTTTAGTGAATTTTGGGTGAGTTTTGTTGTGATTTTTGGGTGGATTTTGAGGGAATTTTTGGTGGATTTTGGTGAATTTTGGGATAATTTTGGGGTAATTTTTGCAGTGAATTTGGGGTGAATTTTGGGGTGTATTAGAGTGGATTTTGGGGTGAATTTTGGGATGAATTTGAGGGAATTTTGGGGTGATTTTTGGGTGGATTTTGCGTTGTGGATTTTGGATGAATTTTTGGGTGGATTTGGGGTAATTTTTGGGTGGATTTTGGATGAATTTTTGGGTGGATTTAGGGTAATTTTTGGGGTGAATTTGGATGAATTTTGGGTTATTTTAGGTAAATTTTGGGTAAATTTTGGGCTGATTTTTGGGTGAATTTTGAGGGAATTTTTGATGGATTTTGGACGGATTTTTGGTGGATTTTGGGTAATTTTTTGCTGATTTTTGGGTGAATTTCGCTCATTTTTGGCTCTCCCCCAGGCTCCCTGACCCGTTTCGGACAGCGCCTCCTGCTGGTTGTTTACCCGGGGGGCGGAGCTCCGGATGGCCCCGCCCCCTGCCCCGCCCCCCTCAAACCCCCCTCCCCCCCCTCCGAGGACCCCCAGACCCCCCTGACCCGCCCCTCCCCCCCCTGAGCCCCTCCCCCACCCCGGCCCCGCACCTGAGCCCCGCGGGGCCGCCCCTCCCCCACCCGGTGCCTTAATTAGGGGGCGTGTCCTTTAAAAACACGCCCCTTTATCATGACGTCACGGGCAGAGCCGGCTCCGCCCCAGTCACGCCCCCTTGAAAAAGCGCGGGAAAAGTGGGCGTGGCCTCGCGGTGGGCGGGGCTCGGTGCGAATTAAAAAATTATGAAAATAAATAAAAAAACCTTTGGCAGAAAAAAAAATAAATAAAATTTGGAGTCTTTGTCGGTATTTGTTAAAATTTTATTTTATTTCCTTCCCCTCTGAAAAATAAATAAAAAATAAATTAAATATTGGTTGGGTTTAAAATATTTTTTTTAATTTTTCCCTGAAAAAGAAATTAAATATTGGTCAGTTTTAAAATAGTTTTCAAAATTTTTCTTTGAAAAGGAAATTCAAATCTTTACCGTTTTAAAAATATTTTTTAAAAATTTTTACCTGAAAAATAAATTAAATATTTGTCAGCTTTAAAAATATTATTTTAAAATATTTCTATGAAAAGGAAATGAAATTTTTGTCATTTTTAAAAATAATTTTAAATTTTTGTCTGAAAAAGAAATTAAATCTTTGCCGTTTAAAAAATATTTAAAAATTTTTTTTTCTCTGAAAAATGAATCAAATCTTTGTTATTATTAAAATATTTTTAAAATTATTCCCTGAAAAATAAATTAAATCTTTGCCATTTAAAATTTTTTTTTTAATTTTTCCCTCAAAAATAAATTAAATTTTGTCGGTTTTAAAATATTTTTTAATTTTTTTCTCTGAAAAAGAAATTAAATCTTGGTCATTTTTTAATGTTATTAAATTTTTTTTGTCTGAAAATTAAATTAAATCTTGGACAGTTTTTAAATTCTTCTTTTCTCCCTGAAAAAGAAATTAAATCTTCTTAATTTTTAAAAAAATTTAAAATTTTTTTCCTCGAATTCTGGGAATTTTCCCACAAATTTTCCATCATTTTCCCAATTAATTTTTTTTCCTAAAAAAATTCCCGAATTTTTTGATTTTCCAGGAAAAAACCCCAAGGGGGAAAACTGGGAAGAAACAGCAAAAAAAAAAGGGGGGGAAAAGGTTAAAAATGGGGAGAAAAAAGGAAAAATGGGATTTGGGGTTACTGGTTTATACTGGGAGAAACTGGAAATGGATTCGGGTCAATTTTGTGTCAATTTGGGTGAATTTTGGGTGGATTTGGGTCAATTTTGGGCTTGGGGTGGATTTGGGGAGAATTCGAGAGGATTTGGGAAATTGTGAAATTTTTAATTGAAAATTCCCCATAAATTTAATTTTTTTTTTTCTTTGGAGATCAAATCTCACCTGGAGACCCCAAAATTACCCAAATTTACCCCAAAATTTACATGGAGAATCCAAAACCGCTTCAAAAACCCCAAAACCGCTCCAAAACCCCCAAATTTCCCCAAATTCACCCCAAATTTTTTTACGGAGCCGCCCGAAGTTTTGATTCACGGAAATCTCCGAACTCCGCACGGAAATTCACGAATCTATCCGGAAATACCCGAACGTCCTGCACGGAAACTCCCGAACCTCCGCAACAACCGGAAATCCACGAATCTTTCCGGAAATACCCGAACCGTCCCCGGGTACCGGAAAGCTCCGAACACCCACGGGAACACCCGACTCGCTCTCACGGAAACACCCGAAAGCCTTCCGGAAACTCCCGAAGCGCACACCCGGAAGTTGCCGAAGCTTTCCCCCGTTCCGGAAGCGTCCGAAGGCGCAGCGCAAAAGCGGCGCCACACCAAGATGGCGGACGGGGAGGAGGTGACTCTGGACGGGCGGCCGCTCCATCTGCTGCGCGTCGCCGACCTCAAAGCGGCCCTAGAGCAGCGCGGCCTCGCCAAGAGCGGCCAGAAGAGCGCCCTGATCAAGCGGCTGCGAGGGGTGAGAACCTCCCGCCGGGGAAGGGGGGAAGAAATCGGCGAGAAATGGCGGCGGCGCTGAGGGGAGGCCGCCGTGAGGGGAAAGGAGGGGGGGGCGGGAAAATGGCGGCGCATGCGCGGGTAGGAAAGGGGGGGGGGAAGTTTTCCCCCCTTAGGATTTTCCCGCCAACGCGTGAGGGGGGGGAAAAGGCGGGAAGAGGAGACCCCCCCCACACACACTGAGGGTGAGGGGGGTTTGGGCTGGAAAAAGGAGATTTTGGGTCAGTTGTGAGGGGAGGTGGAGGTGGGAGCGGATTTTTGGGGTGAAAAAAGGAGATTTGGGGTAAGTTGTGAGGGGAGGTTGGAGAGGTTTGTTGGGGTGGGTTGTGAGGGGAGGTTGGAGGTGGAAAAAGGAGGTTTGGGGTTAAAAGTCCGGTTTTTGTGAGGTTCGGCGGTAGAAGTTGCGGTTTCTGTGAGTTCGGGGAAAAGTCTGAGGCGATTTGGGTTTAAAGCTCCGGTGTTGAGGAATTTATAAAGGATTTGGGGTGAAAGTTTCGGTTTTGAGGAATTCGTGAGGGGATTTGGGGTGAAAATCCCGGTTTTGATGAGTTTGAGGGAAGTTCTGAGGCGATTTGAGTTTAAAACTCCGGTTTTGAGGAGTTTGTGAAGGGATTTGGGGTGAAAATCCCGGTTTTGATGAGTTTGAAGGAAGTTCTAAGGCGATTTGGGTTTAAAAGTCCGGATTTTAAAGTTGGGAGGGGATTTGAGGTAAAAGTTCGGGTTTTGATGAATTTGAGGAAAATTCTGAGGCATTTTGGGTTTAAAACTGGTTTTTAAAGTTTGTGAAGGGATTTGGGGTGAAAATCCTGGTTTTGATGAGTTTGAGGAAAAGTCTGAGGCGATTTGGGTTTAAAACTCCGATTTTGAGGTTTTTGTGAGGGGATTTGGGTTGAAAATCCCGATTTTGATGAGTTTGATGAAAATTCTGAGTATTTTTGAGGTAAAAGTCGCGGTTTTGATGAGCTTGAGGGAAGTTCTGAGGGGAATTGGGGTAAAAGTCGGGATTTGAGGTGTTTCGATGAGTTTGAGAAAAAGTCTGAGGCGATTTAGGTTTAAAGCTCTGGTTTTGAGGAGTTTGTGAAGGGATTTGAGGTAAAAGTCCCGGTTTTGATGAGTTCGGGGAAAACTGAGGCGATTTGGGTTTAAAAGTCCGAATTTGAGATTTTTGTGAAGGGATTTGGGGTGAAAGTTCCGGCTTGAGGAATTCGTGAGGGGATTTGAGGTAAAAGTCACGATTTTGATGAATTTGAGGAAAAGTCTGAGGGAATTTGTGTTTAAAACTTCGGGTTTGAGGAATTTGTGAGGGGATTTGGGGTGAAAATCCCGGTTTTGATGAGTTTGAGGAACAGTCTGAGGCGATTTGGGTTTAAAACTCCGATTTTGAGGTTTTTGTGAGGGGATTGGGGTGCAAATCCCGGTTTTGATGAGGTTGAGGAGAAGTCTGAGGCGATTTGGGTTAAAAAATCTGGTTTTTAAAGTTTGTGAAGGGATTTGGGGTAAAAGTTTGGTTTTGAGGAATTTGTGAGGGGATTTGGGGTGCAAATCCCGATTTTGATCAGTTTGAGGAAAAGTCTGAGGCGATTTGGGTTTAAAATTCCGGTTTTGAGGAGTTTGTGAAGGGATTTGGGGTGAAAGTTCTGGTTTTGAGAGTTTTGTGAGGGGATTTGGGATGAAAATCCCGGTTTTGATGAGTTTGAGGAAAACTCTGAGGAGATTTGGGTTTAAAGCTCCGGTTTTGAGGTTTTTGTGAGGGGATTTGGGTTGAAAGTCCCGTTTTTGATAAACTTGAAGAAACTTCTGAAGGGATTTGAGGTAAAAGTTGCGGTTCTGATGAGTTTGACAAAAATTCTGAGGATTTTTGAGGTAAAAGTCCCGGTTTTGATGAGTTTGAGGAAAAGTCTGAGGCGATTTGGGTTTAAAATTCTGGGTTTTAAAGTTTGTGAGGGGATTTGGGGTGAAAATCCCGGTTTTGATAAATCTGATGAAAAATTGGAGTATTTTTGAGGTAAAAGTTATGATTTTGATGAGTTTGATGAAAAGTCCGAGGAGATTTGGGTTTAAAACTCTCGTTTTGAGGGTTTTGTGAGGGGATTTGGGATGAAAATCCCAATTTTGATGAGTG
>JAJEOU010000806.1:0-25902 GCA_021534815.1 Acrocephalus arundinaceus
CCCCAAAATCTCAGGGGGGCAGCCAGGGACACCCCAAGATCTGAATGGGGGCACCCAGGTATGTGGGGGCTCATGTGTACTCATTGAACCAACGGGGATTTTTAGGGACAACAGGTTCAACCTCTTGATCCAATGAGGATTTAGGGACAGCAAATCTACCATTTTACCAACGATGTTAAGGGATAACAGGTCTAGCCTTTGAAACCAATGAGGATTTAGGGAGATGGGGTCTACCCATTAAAATCAATAGGGATTTTTTGGAGACCATGTCTATTAAGGGCAATGGGGATTTGGGGAAACCAGGTCTACCCATTCAAGGCAATGGAGATTTAGAGACAACCAGATTTACCTTTTTAAAGTCAAAGGGAATTTTGGGAAAACAGGTCTATCTACTAATGTGGGGAATTTGGAAAATTTGGTCCAGGCAGTACTAGGAATTTAGGGACATCAGGTCTATCCATTGAAACCAATGGGGATTTAGGGACACCAGGTCTATCTGTTAAAAACAGGAGGGATTTTAGGAACATCAGGTCTACCCATTAAGGACAATTGGGATTTGGGGTCATCAGGTCTACCCACTGAAACCAATGGGCTCAGTGGGACACTGGGTTGACCCCTTAATGTGGGGAGTTTAGGAAATCAGGTGCAGCCATTGATGTGAATGGGAATTTTGGGACATCAGGTCTACCCCCATTTTATAGTCAATTGGGGGGATTTAGGACACCAGGTTTACCCTTCAACAACTATAAGGACATCAGGTCTACCATTGAGGTCAGTGGGGATTTAGGGACACCAGGACTACTCATAAAGGCCAATGGGAATTTGGGGGACAGCAGGTCTACCCATTGAAGGCAATGGAGACTTTTTGGGACACCGGGTCTACCCATCCAACCCAACAGAGCTCAACTTCAAGCAAGGGGCTGGAGAATTTTTGGGATAGGATCCCACCAAAAATCTGGGAATTTTTCCAGGGGAATCTCTCACCTTCCTTCAGCCTTTTGGGAACAGTGTCCTAGTCTGGCACTTCCTGCAATTCCTGGTGAGCACCAGGACCTGCAGCCGGTGGTGCCAGGTCGAGAAGCTGGAGAAGTCGTGGCTCAGCAGGGCTCTCACAAAGGCCAGCTTGGCTTTGGGGTCCTGCCTGGCCACCAGTGCCTGCCGGTCATGCCAGGTCATGGACTGGGATGGCACCAGCATTGGGAGCTGCAGCCTTAGGTGGCAGCTCCCTGTATAAACCAGTAAGGGTTAATGCACTCAAACCCACTCCTGGTATAGGGTTTAGCAGCACAGGTCTAGCCTGTAGAAGTCAATGGGGATTTGGGACATCAGGTCTACCCATGAAAGGTGGTCTAAGGGCTCCCAGTATGGTCTTGGGGCTCCCACTTTTACCAGGTTTATACTGGGAGGCACCAGTAAAAACCAGTAAGGACTGGGAGCCATCCCCGAACCCCTGAGCCCTGTGGGGGAAGCTCCCAGTATAAACCAGTAAGGCCAGCACAACCTGAAGTCACTCCAGTGGGTCAAGGCCCATCCAGTATAACCAGTACATCCCAATATAACCCAGTACATCCAGTATAACCCAGTATAAAAAATGCCCCCAGCATGCCATCCCTGTAAAATTAGTATAAACCAGTGCAAACCAGTGTAACCCTGTATAACCCAGTAACTCCCTGTACCCCATCCCAGTACAAACTAGTATATCCCAGTATAATCCAGTAAAAGCCAATGCCCAACCCCATCCCAGTAAAAACAGATAACCACAGTCAGCCACCAGGTCCTCCCACCAGCAGGGGCACTCATATGCAGCTCCCTCTCCCAGTATAAACCAGTATAACCCAGTAACCCCAGCACCCATCCCAGTACAAACCAGTAAAACCCAGTGTAACCAGTAACCCTCCTGTGTTAAATCACATGAAGGATGCTGCCAAAAGGGCATTTCAGATCATGCCCACTAAAGATCCTAGGCAGAGTTCTATCTCAATTAAACAATCCCCTTCTGAGCCTTTCCTAGATTTTATACATAGACTTCATGCAGTGGTGGAAAACCAGAGAGAGGACCAGGAGTTGCAACAGAAGAGATCCTGGAAGTGGCACAAAGCCACTTGGTGCCTGGAAGTGGCACAAAGCAATGCCAGTGATGTCTGCAAGAGGATCATCTCCGGCTTCTGGTTGCTCCACCTCCAACCCTGGACCTCCTCACTGAGACCTGCACCAAGTGAGCCATAAGGGACCCAGATGAACAGCGGAAAGGGTCTGGGCTCAGAGGCCGGATTGCAGCACCAGCCACCATTCCAGCTGGACCACCAGTGGCTGGGAGGGTCAAATGTTTCCAGTGTGGGTGGGAGGGATATGTGATGTGCTTTTGTCCCTTTAAGAATAAAACATCACACACACTGGTGGGAGCAGTGGGGGAGGGGGAGAAAGGGAACATTCCAGTTCCAAAAAACTAGGGAGGAGCGTGAGCTTCTCCCACATGATGAGAAAAATGGGACAGGTCCACTGCGTTGTCGGGGTTGTGGGGCAACCCAATTCTGGGAAGGTATGGGACCCTAAGGAACCCTCAGGGTTGGTAACAACCAAGAGGATATGGAAGCCATTTAGGCTTGAGTTAACAACAGGTGTGCCTTTCAACACACCGGACTGGCAAGTGGTCACCATTGACCCTGGACACGTGACCAACCTACAGCAGACTGATAGTAAGTGCTTTTATCAGGGATTCTAAGCACACTCCCTCGAGATCAAGATTAGTCCAGCACTTTTGCCATCAGATCCGGAGCAACGAGCTCTCTTGGCACGTTGTGTCCATCCTCCCCTCTTCCTACCAAAGGGCCGAGTCATTGCCCAGGCCATACCACTGCCCAAACTGCCCTAGGATGGTCTGGACCTTTTGGTCTATTGGACAGAAATGGTGGGAGAGAACAAACCTATAATTTGGTGTGGGCTCAAGAGGGAGGGGGATTTCATCCAGCTCCAGAGAATGAGGACACAGGATCAGATGTGACAGTCATACCACCACCACACAAGTGGCCATCACATTGGGAGTTGCAACCCATGGCTGGTAAGGTTACAGGTATAGGGGGCACACAATTGGCAAAACAATCCAAGAGCATTGTGCAAATTGAGGGACCAGATGGGCAATTGACTTCTTTTCTTCTTCTAGATTCCAAATTTACCTTGTGGGGAAGAGACGCCATGTCCCAGTGGGGACCTAAACTAGAGATCCAAAAAACCCAAAAGATTTTTAATTGCCTTCACTGAGGAGCGCTGCTCCCAAAAACTAACGTTGCTGAGGATACCCCAATTTGGGAGATCAGTGGATGCTGAACAAACAGAAATTGAAGGCACAGAGAACTCATGGAGGAGCAATTGGCTAAAGGTCACATTGTGGGAACCACAGTCCCTGGAATTCTCTGGTGTTTGTGATCAAAAAGCCAGGGAAGGAGAGGTGGCGCCTCCTCCACAATTTGCAAAAATTAATGAGGACATGGAGTCTCTTCAGCCAGGTATGCCATCCCCTTCAATGCTCCTGTAAATTGAATTGCTGTCATTGATATAAAAGATTGTTTTTTCCAGATTCCCCTAGATCCAGCCGATGCCCCGCAGTTTGCATTCTCTGTGCCTTCCCTCAGCAGGGAGGCACCCATGAAGCGTTACCACTGGAGAGTTTTGCTGCAAGGGTTGAACTCACCAAGTATTTGCCAGTGGTACATGGCCAAAATACTGTCCCGGTGTGTGCCAAGGCTGGAGAGGCCGTCATCCTTCATTATATGGATGATGCTTGTGTGTGCCCCCAGTGACAATGGACTTACACAAATTCTGGATGAGACTATCACTGCTTTGGTCGCTGCAGGATTTGAGTTGCAGCAGGAAAAAGTGCAGAGACTGCCACCTTGGAAATACCTCGGGCTTGAGATTGCCAACTGGACCAGAACAGCCCAGAAGTTGGTAATCAGTGACCTGAGACTTTGAAGGATCTCCAGCAGCTGTGTGGATCTTTGAATTGGGTCAGGCCCTGGCTTGGGCTTACTATGGAGGACCCAGCCCCTCTTTCAATTTGTTAAATGGGGGAGAGGTGCTGGATTCTCCAAGGGCTCTGACTCAGGAGGCTCGCAGGCATTGGAGAGGGTTCAGTCAGCAATGTCCAGCCGGCAGGCCCATCACTGCCAGCCAGAACTTCCATTTAATGTCATCATTTTGGGAAAACTGCCACACTTGCATGGGCTGATTTTTCAGTGGGACAAGGACCAGAAGGATCCCCTCTTGATCATAGAGTGGGTATTCCTAAGTCATCAGCTGTCCAAAAGTATCACTAAACCACAGGAGTTGATGCTCGCTGATCAGCAAAGCAAGGGTCAGGATGTGACTGTGCAGGTGTGAGTTTGCATGCATTCATGTGCCAATCCAATTGTCAACTGGAAGAGTAAAAAGGAGGCTCTGGAGCAGTTGCCCTGTGAGAATGAGATGTTACAGTTTGCTCTGGATAGCTACCCAGGGAAAATTTCAATCCATTGCCTGGGCCACAAATTATTTCGTTCAGAATTTAATTTGATTCCAAAAGAGAAACAGAGCTGCAAACCTCTCAAAGCCCTGACACATCTGGAGGGTCACACAAGTCAGTGGTGACTTGGAAGGACCCTCAGACTCAGAAGGGGGAGGCTGACATCGAGGTAGTCGAAGGTTCACCTCAGGTGCCTGAGTTGGCCGCAGTCGTCAGCTTTTGAGAAGTTTTCAGAACTCATTAATTTGATTACTGATTCAGCATATGTAGCAGGGGTAGTGTCCAGAGCAGAGAATGCAGTTCTCAAAGAAGTCTCAAATCCGGCCATTTTCAAGCTGCTCTCAGAGCTGACACACCCAGTGTCCCACAGAGAGCATCCTTACTGCGTTATGCATGTGAGATCACACACTGACCTTCCTGGTTTCATCACCGAGGGTAACCACAGAGCAGATGCCCCAGCTGCTCCTGTGCAGCTGGGTGGCCTACCTAACATTTTCCAGCAGGCCAAACTCAGCCATCAGCAATTCCATCAGAATGTCCCAGGCCTGGTGCGCCAATTCCACCTGGGCAGGACCAAGCCAAGGCAATCATAGACACATGCCCAAGCTGCCAAAAGTTTTCCTTACCCTTGCTGGGATCAGGGGTCACCCCAGAGGGCTTGGCAGTTGTGAGGTGTGGCAGACAGATGTTACACACATTCCTGAGTTTGGAAGGTTCAAATATGTTCATGTGTCAGTTGATACCTTCTCTGGTGCTGTTTATGCCTCAGCCACACAGGGGAGAAGACCAGAGATGCACAGAAACACCTTGGGCAGGCCTTCTCCACGCTAGGGATACCCAAATAGATCAAACCTGATCATGGTCGAGCTTATGTTTCCAAGGAATTTGATGTTTCCTGCAAGAGTGGGGGTGAAACATTGCAGGGGATCCCGTACTCCCCCACTGGCCAGGCAGTGATAGAAAGAACTCACCGACATTGAAGAAGACCTTGGGACAGCAGAGAGGAGATGTCAGGGTAAACAGTCCACAACAACGACTTGGTAAGGCTCTGTTTACCAGGAACTTCCTTAACTGTTATTGGAAAACCTTAATCCACCTGTAGCTGGGCACTTCAATCAAAATCATTGGTTGAAGTTTGAGGAGAAACCGCTGGTCCTGGTGAAGGACCCTGAGACTTGGAAGGTCCAGGGGCCTTTTGATTTGATCACTTGTGGGTGAGGATACGCCTGCATATCCACCCCCACAGGTTTGAAATGGGTTACATAAAAATGGGTCAAACCCTATGCTCCACCCAGGGAAAAGAAGGCCCAGAATGTGGCCCAATTCCACCTTCCTGACCCATGACGTGGCAATTGCTGCTTCTAGGCAACAGTGCAAAGGAAGTGGGGAACCCAAACCCCGTGTTATCCTTAACTCAGTGCCTTAAATAGATTGTGTTAAACTGTGCTTACCTGTGGATGTTCTTTTTAGATTTCTTTTCAAGAGCATCCTCCTGACCCCCAAGATGAGGCCAGAACTCCTGTGTTTGCTGCTTGCTTCTGACTCAGTCAGTATGACAGGGACATGAATGTGAGGACACTCAAGGGATGCACTGCTTCAATCTATCCAGCAAAATCCAGAGCATCCAGAACTCCATGCAGAAGATGAAAGGCATGATGGAGGAAATCAAGTGAGGAGCAGGAGACTGGCTGGAGAGCATCTTTAAACCAAGGGTTTCCAGGGGGAATGTCATCATTTGTAAAGGATGTCTGACTGGCTGTTCTGGTTGTCATTTGAATTTACACAGCCTTTAGCACTCTCAAAGGAATCATTACAAGGTGTATTAAGAAAAAAGCAGCCCCTTCCGATGTAACTGTGGCTGCTGTTGAGAGATGTGGAAGAGGCCAGAGAGAGCAGTTTAAGGAGTTTGTCTCCACCCTCCTTCCCTTCAAAATTAAACAGAAAAGAGGGAGATGTGGTGGTGGGTTTGAGAGGTTTGATAAGTTATGGTTTGCTCCTGTTACCACCCCCCGGTGCCTGGTGTCTGGTTTAGCCCAGATTTTCCCCTCCCCCATCCCTTGTCTCCTTTCCTGACCCTGCCCTGTGTTAACCTGGGGCCAATCCCCTGGAAGGAATAAAGACCTCTGTAAGAGAGAGCCTTCTCTGAGACCTTTGCTTTGTACCCAGACATGGAGGATATAGAGGATCTAGAGAGCAGGAAACAGCTCTGCTCTCTACCCTTACTTGCACTGCTTGCAGTCTGGGAAACGGCCACTCCTGACCAGCGTGGCCGGGGACAGAGCCAGCCGCCCCCACCCCGGCCCCCTGACACCAACAAACATCACTCTGTCCATCTGCAAAAATTCACAGACCAACACAGAGCGTTTGCTTTGTGATGTCAGGGCACGGCTGCCACGCCGTCGTGGTGACATCACAAGGTTGCCTTGGTGCATGGAAGCCTCAGTGGCAGAGCAGCTCTTGGGCTTGCTCAGTGCAGGAGCATCCTCCTGCTTGAGGCTTTTGTCAGTGGGCAGCTGCACACTGACAGGAGCCTTGTTTTTCTTGTATTAGAGCACAGTCTGCAAACTTGCACAGCAGTGCCACAAGGATTGCAACTGCTGCTGCAGTTTACTTGTTTATGGCATTGCTTATTGCTATTTTTAAAAAATATTATTTTAAAAATATTTTTATATTTTTATATATCATTTTTATTTATTTTATTTATAATAATTTTTATTTATTTTTTAATAATTGCTTTTACCTGACTAACCTGGCACGTAAGTAGAGGCTTTCCTTGGGTGTAACCTAAGCTGGCTTTTGCACGTCTTCCTGCTCTTTCTTAATGACTGGCTTGATTTGGAAACAGAAAGACCATTTGGATGCAACTTGAGTAAGTTCCTGTCAACATGTTCAGGCTCAAAGGAGGTGTCTGTAGCCAGGGCTCTGCTGGCAGCATTTGCAAGCAAACTTGCAGAGGTTGTGTTCCCTCCATGGGAGAGTCTGTGCAGCAGAGTCTGTCATTTCCTCATTTGCTGTGTCAAGCAGGAAAATGTAGACCTGGAGACCTTCTGGGAAGACCCTAAAACCATGCTAGGGTTCTTTCCAGTTTTCTCCAAGAATCTGCTTCATTTTCCTTGTCCACTGCAGGTCACCTGACCCATGTGTTCAGAGGTGCCAATCCTGAGGTGAGTGAGAAGGAACATTTGATGTTCCTGGGTTTAAGAATTGTGAGCAAGCTGTGACTTGGCCTGTGGCAGTAGAGTGCAGAGGGCCAGCTGAGTAGGCTGAAAGAAAATCCATTGCCATGTCTGCAGCAGCAAGAGCAAAGGCATCACTGGCATTTCCTAATTTCCATTTCAGAGCTTAAAAGAACTAAAAGCCCAGTTTTGCAGAGAGAACGTTGCTTCCTGATAGTGCTAGAGGAATATCTAATTTAGAGCAATTTGCAGTATATCTTGAATCAGCCCATTTGAATTTAGTCAGAGTGACTTAGAATCCCATTGCTATCAAAGCTGATGATTTGTGCTTAGTAAGCTTGTTCTATTTAGGGCAAATTTGGGAGAAACTCCCTGAATAGGGTCCCTCTGGGAAGCAAAGCCAAACGACCCCTCCCCCAACAGGTCTGGGAAAGAACTTCCTCACAGAAAGTGGAAAAAACTATTTCTTTAACAAAGTGCCCACAACACAAAATGATAACATGAAACATTAAAACCTCTGCTGATCCAAAGAGAGATGGCAAAATTGAGGAAGTCCTTGCTGTGGGTGAAACTCGGCTGGTCAATTCTTATCAGTCCCTCCAGTGCTGGAAATGCCGTCCTGGGCCCTGGTGGGCCACAAGATTGAGCTCCCAGTGCTCTCTGGGTTTTTCAGTCCAGAGCAGGTTTAAACAGTCCCAAGAAAAGGAAAAAAAAAAAAAAACAGTCCAGGGAACTTCTCTGCCTCAGCTAGCTAAACTAACTAAAAGCACAGGAGATCTCTGTCCGTGCTTCAGATGAACACAGTCTAGGAGTGGAATGTATAGGATTGAATGCTGTTTTCTGCAAACAAACTCTGCACTTCTTCTTTCTCCCCTTACCCTCGGAACCAGTCCTAAAGGTACAGAACTTAATACCCAACATCAACAGAACAGATGGTTGGGGATACAGCATCAAAAAGTCACCTCAGGACATGCACCCCTTACCCCATATTGTCAGCTTACTAACAAACTAATATATATTCTAATCTACACACACATACATTATACATACATCTATATACACAGTATACAGTTATATACAGACAGTGGCAGTGACATTCAGCAGTGATATTTACACATGGTTCTCACCCACAATCAGATCTCTCTGAGGTACACATCGTGTTGTTCCATCTTTCTGCATTATCCCCCATGTGCAACCTGGTCCCTGAGAAAAGACAATCCCACAGGATGGGTTTGGCTGTACCGAGGCAGGATTGATCCAAACTGTCTTCCCTAACAACCTCTGACATGCACCCTGGGACTTTGTCTCCATCTACTGTATGCAGGAACTCAGAGTGGTCAGGGCTGCCCTGTTGGTGGAGCCTTGGATGTTAAAACCAGGTGGCCTTTGCTAAATGCTGCTCTCAATTTTTGAAAGATCCCCACCAGAGCTCTCAAGGTGGTTTTAAAGTCCATTGTGCCTCTCCACTTTGTCTGCAGCTGGTGCATGGTAGGGGATGTGGTACACCCACTCAATGCCATGTTCTCTAGCCCAGGTGTTGATAAGGCTTTTCTTGAAATGAGTCCTGTTGTCTGACTCAATTCTCTCAGGGGTACCATGCACCAAAGAACTTGCTTTCAAGGTCTAGAAGTGGTGTACGTGAGGCCATAAGCATAGGCACAGAGTACATGTCCACCACCCTTGCATGTGGCTTCTATCAACTATGTCGAGCCACATAGGTGAACCTTAGGCTGAGTGATGTCTGGAGCAGTCCAGTAATTTATAATATCAAATCAAAACCTGCCAGGCCTCCCAATAGCTATAAATATTTGGCGACCTACTGTCCTACCTCCATACTGCATAACAATGCCCATGTGGGCTGGTAACTCCAGCCCAATTCTTTGGCCTAGTCTTGATGGAAGCACAATGTCTCACAGTCCATCGGATAACCTAGGAATCTACAGTCCCATCTGGTTAAGTTCACATTCCCTCTGTCTCGTGCACCATCTAAATGAGGTAGGCATCTCTGGCTCCCTGATGGACCTGAGCATAATCGGGCCTCACATTCGATTGGCCTAGGAGACAGCTCATCACCTTGTGTTGACCAGTTTACTAAGCACTCCCTGATCTTATGAGCCATTGACTAGAACATCTCTCTTGTGGCAGTCCACTGATCCTATCTTGCATACCGTTGGTTTTGGGTGCTCCTCATTAGCTCTGCTCTTGGGGACATGGGCATCTACATGGCGGACTTTCACAGGTAGCTTCTCTACCGAGTGGCAATGTCCTTCTACCATCAGCAGCCCAGATTGGTTTTCCCGACGCTGCCAGTTGGCCTTTTTCCACCTTTCCAGCCAACCCACAGAGCATTGGCACCATCCACGAATCAGTGTAGAGGTAGAGCTTTGGCCACTTCTCTCTTTCAGCAATGTCCAGGGCAACTGACGGCTTTGAGTTCAGCAAGTTGACTGAATCCACCTTCTCCTTCAGTGGCTTGTGCAACCTGTCTGTGGGGCCCATACAGCTGCTTTCCCATTTCCGGTTCAATGCCTACAATGCGACAGGAACCATCAGTGAAAAGAGCGTACTGTTCTCTTCGCTGGCAGTTGTTGTATGGTGGTGCTTCTTCAGCCCTGTCACTTGTTCTGCTCTCTTCGTCATGAGACTAAAGCTTTCACCTTCCTGGCTAGTTGGTAATAACTTCTAAAATCTCAGGGCGTTTGGGTTTCTAATACGGCCGCTGTGTGATGAGGGCAATCCATTTGCTCATGTGGCATCAGTGGCATGGTGGGTAGAGGAACTTTTCCTTTAAACATCTACCCTAGCACAGGCAGTTGGGGTGCCAGGAGGAGTTGCGCTTCTGTACAATCACCTCTGAGGCGGCTTGAACTCTTCATAGGCAGCAAGATTTCTTCTCCGTGGGAGTATAGTTGGCTTCAGACCTCTGTAGCTTCGGCTCCAGAATCTCAGTGGTCGGCCTGAGTCTCACTGGCACCTTCTGCCATAGCTCAGGACAGGCCATTGTTCCCGGCTGCTGAGTAGAGCACATTCTTCACATCTGGTCCGTCCTCACTGGGCCAAGGGCTACCCATGAGCGATCTCCTGCTTGATCTGGGCAAAGGCTTGCTGCTGTTCAGGGCCCCAGTGGAATCATTCTTCTTGCGGGTAACCAGGTAGAGAGGGCTCACAATCTGGCTGTACTCGGGAATGTGCATTCTCAAAAGCCTATGGACCTAGGAAAGCTTGTGTTTCTTTCTTGCTGGTTGGTGGAGACATTGCAGTGATCTTGTTGATTACTCTGTGGGTATCTGGCGACGTCCATCTTGCCACTTTACTTAAGAACTGGATCTCTCGGGCAGGTCCTTGACCTTGCTCTTCTTGATGGCAAAGCGGCTTCCAGGAGAATCTGGATGATCTTCTCTCCTTTCTCAACACTTCATTGCCATGTTCCCCACACAATGATGTCATCAATGTACTGCAGATGTTCTGGAGCCTCCCCTTTTCTAGTGCAGCTGGATCAGTCCATGGCAGATGGTGGGCTGTGCTTTCACCCCTGGGCAGTCGGTTTCCAGGTGTACTGCACGCCCCTCCATGTGAACGCAAACTGAGGCCTGCATCTGCAGCAGAGGAATGGAGAAAAAGCATTAGCAATGTCAATAGTGGCGTACCACTTCGCTGCCTTGGACTCCAGCTCGTACTGGAGTTCCAGCATGTCGGCACAGCAGCGCTCAGCGGTGGAGTACTTCATTCAAGGCACGATAGTCCACAGTCAGTCTCCATTCTCCATCAGACTTGCGCACAAGGCCAGATGGGGCTGTTGAAGGGTGAGTGGGTTTTGCTGACCACCCTTGGCTCTCCAGCTCCGGATCATCTTGTGGATGGGGATCACGCATCTCGATTGGTCCGATACTGCTGGCGTGCACGTCGAGGTGGCAACTGGACTCGTTGTTCTTCTACCTTCAGGTGTCCTACTGCAGATGGGTTCTCTGACAGTCCAGGCAAGGTGTTCAATTTCTTGATGCCTCTGCCTACAGCAGCTATTCTAAAGCCCATCTGAGTCCCTTAGGGTCTTTGTAATACCTATTCCTGAGGAAGTCAATGCCCAGGATACACGGGGCCTTTGGGCCGGTTGCAATCAGATGTTTCTGCCACTCCTTCCTGGTCAGGCTCACCTCGGCTTCCACCAGAGTCAGTTGCTGTGATCCCCTGTCACTCCAGCAATGGAAATGGGTTCTGCCCCCACATGTCCGATGGCATCAGGGTACACTGCGCACCAGTATCTACCAAAGCTTCATATTTCTGTGGCTCTGATGTGCCAGGCATCGAATCCACACAGTCCAAAGACTCGGTTTTCCCGTGCCTCTTCCTGGCTAGAGCAGGGCCCTCTAGCACTGGTTATTATTCCCTTCTGGGCATACATTGTAGAGGTTCCTTCAAGGGATCTGACATATCATCTTCACTTCTATAATACCTGGTGGCTCGGTCTGGGAGGTTGAGGCTACTTTCATTTTAGTGGGACCCCCTCGGTTAGTGTTTCTCTCTTGAGCTCACGCACCCGTGCTGCCAGGGCAGAAGTGGGTTTCCATCCCACCTTCCCATGTCTTCCCCATGGTCACGCAAGAAAAACCACAGGTCAGCCCTTGGGGTGTACCCTCTCTCTCTAGCTGGAGGGCGTTGGGCTCTGGCTCTGGGGCCTGTGACTCGCACCGGGTGCCGCATGGGAACTGTTCCTCCTCATCTCCTCCCCACCCTCCCTCACTTCTCTTATTACCTCCTCTTTGAGTTCCTTAACACAGCAGAGACCTGAGCCTGCATTGGGCCACTGATCATGCTCTCATAATTTCTGAGCCTGTTGGCGACAGAACCCACTGTCTCTCGGTTGCTATCAGGATTGATCATTGCAATGAAGTGGTGTATTGAGATGGCCCCTTACTTGCCAGGTTCCACAACATCTGCCCTGTGCACCTGACCTTGTCAGGGTCATTGTCATGCTGTCCACCCCTCCCAAAGAGTACCTCTAATATGCCACTTCCCTCAGCTGTTGGATCCCTTCCTCAAGGGTCTTCCACTGACTTCTATGATGGTGCTCCTGCATTCTGTCTCTGTGGACAAACCTCTCCCTTACACTCATTAGAAGTCGCTCCCAGAGGGGAAGGGGCCCTTGCTCCCTTACAAATACTTGATTCACCCCTGAGTCCTGGGTCAAGGGTCCCAAGTTCCTTGCCTCACCACCATCCAGTTGCACCCTGTACCTATAAGGTCCAAACCCGAAGTAACCAAGTTGTATAAGCCTCACGTCCCCGTCGTGCAATATCTTTTTGCAGATTACGTAGGCTTTCATAAGTCAGGGACTCGATGGTAATCTCAACCTCTGGTTCCCTGTGGGCTGTGAGGCCCTCCTTTCTTATCCTTATTACCTGGGTGCTCTGATTTCATCTTATACTTTTTGTTTCTACAGGGGCAACTGCAGCTGGTTGTGATTGGTCCTGTGGTTCAGCTGGAACCTGGACGGTTGTAACCTCTGTGGGTTCCACTGCTGCACATCGGATTCTCCCTTTTCAGGGCAAGGGAGGGCTTCTCACCAGCTGGGGAAGTGTATTCTTTCAGCACTTGGCCATCTCACGTATCTCTTTCCTAGAACCCCCACCCACTGGGCTGGTTCATTTCTGGGGTGGGCTGCGGGGGCAGGTCAAGGCAGTGGGCCAGCATCCCCCAGTCCTCTGGGGCAGTATCAGGCCCTACAGCAGTATCTCTAGCCTCTCGTGGGCAGTATCATGCTTTACAGCAGTATCTCTAGCTCTGGGGCAGTATCAGGCTTACAGCAGTATCTCTAGTCTCTGGGGCAGTATCAGGCCCTTACAGCAGTATCTCTAGTCTCTGGGGCAGTGTCAGGCCTCCTACCAGTCCAATATCCCTAGCTTCTAGTCTGTGCAGTGCTCCAAATTGACCTCACCTTATCTTTGAAAGCTAAATAAGCTAGGATCATCAGCAACATTTGGTTAGTTTCTAGAGGAAATTTGAACTCTTCAAAAACTGGTGGAGTAAGCATAAGGAACTGGCTAAAGGTCTGGAAAACTTCCTCACTGTCATTTCCTCATAGAAAGTACCATTCTTAAAGTAACCCCAAATACACCCACTTAGTGTGTGATAGCCACGTATCCACGTGCTTGCCTTCCAGAGGAAGTTTAAAATCAGTGAATTCTCACCTTATCAGCCTATAAAACAAACTGGATAACAGCCACAGTAGCTTTTGTTATAGGGCCCATGTTTAGGTAAGGGCCTGCAAATGGGCAAAATAAAGCCACAACCACATGCCACCCGAACCAGGATAAGTTAGACCACATAGCGTTACCTATCAAGGTTTCTATATCCAGTGCACAAGAAATTAGTCACTTAAGAACTGTTATTCCTTTTTCTCTCAATGCCCTCAAGCCCCACGTTGGGGCACCAAAATCTGTCTTGGTTTTGAACAAAGACAGGTTTCTGCTAAAGAGAGGCAGGGCCTCTCTTGGAATGGATAATTTAGATCCCCTCCCCTCCAATTATTATAATTTAGAAAAATTAAAACAGCTTTCAGGCAGGGATATGGGGATAGGAAAAACAGTTCTTTACTAATATGTATAACATGGCAATACAAACAACAACAACTACAGCATTAGTAGCGAACAGAACTAGGGACCTTGACAGGGCTTGGTTTCACAAAACCTGGGGCAGTCTGATCTCTTGGGACTCTGAAAAGCACCAAGCTGGAATGGTGAGGGATCCCGGGCTGGTGGATTGGATAAAATCCGGAGCTCTTTCAGTGCTCACTGGAAGGGCAGGGATGTCCGGCAGGGAGGGCAACGCGGGGTCGCGGTGCAGAAAGCCTCAAAACAGTGCCGAAAAAGCAGTGACAGTGGGACAGGGCTGGGCCAGAGCCAGCAGGGCAGGAGGAGGCAGCTCAGAGTTCCGGGGCACACGAACAGATAGATAATGGTAGATTTTCTCAGGATCAGACCCAGCAGTCACCGCGAACTCTTCCCGCAGCAAAAACAGCAGCCTTGACGTCCTCTCTCCGATGCCGAGCACAAAGAGAGCGAAGCTGTCCCCCGCCCCGTCTTTTTTTTCCTGTCCCCCTCCCCCCCGAGAGAAACTCCCGAAGACAAAAAAAAAGAGTGTAGCCAAAGTGCCCTGCTCCACCCTTTTGTTTCACCTGAGCACCAACAAGTACTCAGTAGTTAGTTGCCTTGCAACCCTTGGGAAAAAATTCTATAGGTAAAAACAAGACAAGAAACAAGCCTAACCCCAACAATGGGATATATCAGAAGCTCCGTGGGTGGTAGCTGGAATGGCAGGGATGTCCCAGCAGGGAAGGGCAGGCAGGGCAGAGGAGGGCAGGGGGCAGCCAAAAGCCTCAAAGCAGTTCCAAAGAGGCGGCAGCAGCGGGACAGGGCTGGCCCAGCTCCAGCAGGGCAGGGGGAGGCGAGCTCAGAATTCCTGGGCACACGGCAGATGGTGGTAGATTTCCCAGGCCTGGACTTGGTGGTGACAGTGAACTCGTCCCGCAGCAAGCAGCAGCCTGGCCGTCCTCTCTCTGATGCCGAGAGCAAGAGACAGCAGAGCTGCCCCCAGCCCTGTCCTTTTTCTGCCCACCCAAACTCGTGTGATCTCCCCCTCTGAGAGAAACTCCCAGAGACCCAAAGAAGTGTAGCCAGGTGCTACAAATCCTCTCCTTTGGCCCCTTTGTTCTGCTTAAGTACCCATAAGTACCCAGAAGTGAGTTTCCTAGCAGTTTATGGGGAAAAAATTCTGTAAGGTAAAAAAGAAACAAATCTAACCCTCAGAACCCTGGACACCAAACCCAGCAGTGGGGTCATTGCATTGTCCATGGCCACAGCCCTTGCAATGTCCCAGTGCAGGTTGGGATGATGATCCACCCTCACTCCTGGCCCAGGGCTGGAGTGGTCTTGGTGGCACCTTCGGCTTGGCACACACTTGGGGAGTGTGTCTGTTTGCAATGGGAAACTCAGAAGTTTTAGATTGCTTGAAAAATTAAAAAGAAGAAAACCCCTCTTTGTGTTAAACCAATTCTCCAAGCAAAACAGAACCTGGGGAGTGAGGAGAGAAAGGATGAGGTTGGGGAATGTGGAACAAGGTTGTCCACACTGGGTCAGACCTCAAGGCACAGCTTCTCTGAGCAGGCCAGACCTCCTGAGGAGAGACCTTGGATTAATATCAACCCCTGAATGTTGCAGTCATCTCTTCTCTGAAGAGAAAAATATACCCTTGAAAATAGGAATGTCATTGTTTTCTAAATGTTTCCCCATACTCTAGCAGAAATTACTTCCTAGTGAACTGCACCAGACCAGAGGGAAATCAAGGCACAGCAATGGTTTGTCAGGACTTGCTTGATCGTAATGAGCCCCGTGGTGCATTTGGTGCTGAGCCCTGGAACCTCAGGACCTGAGAGGAGATTGCACAAACCTTGCCAGGAGTCAAAGTCAGAGGAAACACCCAAAGTGAGTCATAGGGTCCCACTATGGTCAATCCCCAACACAGGCTCTTCATGGACACCTTGGAGGAGAGAACTGAAGGCAAGGATTACAAAAAAATTTTCTCAGAGACTCAGCATGGGATGGAAAATCCAAAGAAAATCCAAAGTATCTTAAATACCTTGGGTATCTCAAAGCATTACTGAGACCCACTATGTGTCAGTGCAAAGCTCTCAAGGGACTCATTAAAGCAGATAATTGGAGGCCAGGACTGCTCAAAAACTTCTCAGAGACTCAGTGGCAAAAATAAAAATATTTAAATTGACCCTGAGTACCTTGAAGTATTAATAAACCCACTGAGTGTTGTTACTGGCTAAGAATCCCAAGGGACTCATTAAAGTAAATAATTGGGGACCATGATTGCACAAACTTTTCCTAGAGTCAATTTTCAAACAGAAACACCAAGTACCATAACAGAACTGAAGTACCATGAAGCATTAATGAGCCCCACTGAGTGTTGTTACTGACAAAGCCTCTCAAGGGACTCATTAAAGCAGAGAATTGGAGGCCAGGATTGCACAAACCTCTCAGAGACTCCAAGGCAAAAGCCAAACCCAAAAACCTTGGAAAAACCTGCAGTCCCTGGCAGCAGGAAGGAGCCCCCCAGGGCCATTGCTGACCAAGGCTCCTTCCCCAGGGACTCCTTCCAGCACATCCTGGAGGCCACTGGCATGGGAGGGGGATGCTGAGGGCAGGACAAGGGGCTGACAGTGCCCAGCCTTGCTGGGGCTGTGCCAGGAGTCCCCAGGGCCTCAGGACAAGGTGTCTTCTCAGTGTCCTTGGTGGCACAGAGGCTGCTGTGGCCCAGGACACCAAGACTTGGCTTCTCTCTGTCCCCACCTGTCATCACTGCCTGCAGTTCTCTGCTCTGCCTGGGGCCTGGGGACACTTTCTGTGTCGTGTCCCTCAGTGGGAGCCATTAAAACTTCCAGAAACTTTGGAGTTGGCTTCTGCCTTGGAGTTCTGGAGAGGTTTCTTCAGCTCCCTCTCAGGGACTGATGTTCAGGGCATCAGCACAAAGCCCTGAGAGGGTCATTAAAGTCTTTGTGCTGTGTCTGTGCTGATGAGCTGGGCTGAGCTCATCATCCAGAGGGAGATCCTGGCAAGCAAGAAGAGCTTAAAAACACATTTCTCTTGATGAGCAGCTTTTCTGCCAGTCCAGCAGGGTTGGGGCACTGCCTGCAGCCACCCCGGGCACAGCACACAGGCACAGAGAGCTTCAATCACTCAGGGCTGGGAAGGTGCTGAGAAGGGACTGGGGGAGAATCACTGCCAGCCCTTGGCACAAGAACCTCTGGCTGCAGGACAATGCAGCTGCAGCTCCTGCAGTGATCTCCTCAAGCTGCAACATCCCAATGCCTACAGACTCTCTGAGTACATTCTCTGATGATCTCTGGTGTAGAGCAGCCAGGGGTGCCCAGGGCTGTGGTGCAGAGCAGGGTCCTGCAGCCCAGGGCGCTGTGCTGGCCCAGGGACTCTGCTGCCTGCCAGGGACAGCTCTCAGCCGGCCCTGGGAGCTGCTGCCAGCACTGGGGGACAAGATCTGGGTGGAAGGAGACAGCTGGTAAGGTGTGGAAGTGTTCTCCTTAAGGGGTTAGGATGCTGCATTGTTCAGGACTGCTGCCAGCCTGACATTTAACTCCAGAATATTTTGAAGAGAATTATACAGGGAGCAGAGCAAGCCAGGGGCTGCGTAAAAAGGAAAATCCTGATTTTTTAATCTACTGATCTGTGTTGCCAGGATGGGAAATTACACATAGATATTTATCCCTCAGTTCAGGTTTAGGAAAATGAAACAAATATCTCTCCAACTTTTTTAAACCAGGCAGTGACAGAAATCAGAAGAGTCCCTTGAAGGGAGCACCCGTGTCCTTTTTCCAACATCCTCAGGGTTGCTCTGACCTTGCCATCAGAGCCTGCAGAGCCAGAGCTGGCCCTGGGCAATGCCTGAGCTGGGAGGGATCTGCAAAGCAGAGCTGAGCCCCCAGGGCGGGGCTGGGCTCTGGCAGCACTGGCAGGGCCCAGCCCTGGGCACAGGGAAGCAGCTGCAGGCAGGGACAGCTGCAGACAGCAGAGCCCTGGGCAGGCAGTGGGGGGAAAGTGCCACCAAGCTGTGCTGGGATATTGAAAGTCCTCTCCAAACTGAACTATTCCATGACTTCTTTTTTTACAGATCCTCATGCCAAGACACTGCAAATGTCCAACAGCAGCTCCATCAGCCACTTCCTCCTGCTGCCATTGGCAGACACGCGGCAGCTGCAGCTCCTGCACTTCTGCCTCTTCCTGGGCATCTCCCTGGCTGCCCTCCTGGGCAACGGCCTCATCATCAGCGCCGTAGCCTGCGGCCACCTCCTGCACGGCCCCATGTTCTTCTTCCTGCTCAACCTGGCCCTCACCGACCTGGGCTCCATCTGCACCACTGTCCCCAAAGCCATGCACAATTCCCTCTGGGACACGAGGAATATCTCATATGAAGGATGTGCTGCTCAGCTCTTTTTCTTCTTGTTCTTCATTGGAGCTGAGTATTTCCTCCTGACCGTGATGTGCTACGACCGCTACGTGTCCATCTGCAAACCCCTGCACTACGGGACCCTCTTGGGCAGCAGAGCTTGTGCCCACATGGCAGCAGCTGCCTGGGCCAGTGCCTTTCTCAATGCTCTCATGCACACAGCCAATACATTTTCCCTGCCCCTGTGCCATGGCAATGTCTTGGGCCAGTTCTTCTGTGAAATCCCACACATCCTCAAGCTCTCCTGCTCACATTCCTACACAAGGGAAGTTGGACTGCTTGTTTTCATTGCCTCTCTATCATTGTTTTTTTTTGTGTTCATTTTTTTCTCCTATGTGCAGATCTTCAGGGCTGTGCTGAGGATCCCCTCTGAGCAGGGACGGCACAAAGCCTTTTCCACCTGCCTCCCTCACCTGACCGTGCTTTCGCTGTTCCTCAGCACTGCCATATTTGCTCACCTGAAGCCCCCCTCCATCAACTCCCCATCCCTGGATCTGTCACTGTCAGTTCTGTACTCAGCGGTTCCTCCAGCCCTGAACCCCCTCATCTACAGCCTGAGGAACCAAGAGCTCAAGGCTGCAGGATGGAGACTGATGACTGGATGTTTTCATGAACATTAAACTGCTGGTCAATTTCTGCAAATCACTTGTAATAAAAGTCATAGTTATTGCTTTTGTTTATTTGGCTATGTTTTTTTTTTGCCCTGTGTTTTATATTTTTTATCTTGTTCACAAAACAATTGTTTGCATTTCTCATTTTGTTTCTCTACACCTTCCCTGTGGCCAAGAAGTGTGTCAATGAGGGACTGCACTCTTGGTGGTTTTAAAGGAACTATAGGATCTCCCTTTAGCCAAGTTTTCTGCAGAGATCCCCCTTTGGTTCCCTTCTCTGCAGCTGCAGCAGCAATGTCTGTGTGCAGAGCTGGGGGCAGATCAGTGCTGGCACAGCAGCTGTGCCCAGCAGCAGCAGCAGCAGCCCTTGGTGTTGCCAGTGCTGCTGCCGTGGCCCTGCCCCGCTGCCCTGCTGGCCCTGGTGTTGCTGTAGGGCCTGAGTGCTCTCGGGGCCGGGCACAGTGCTGGGGGTGGCAGTGCCGGGGCTGCAGCAGGGACAGGCCATGGGCACTGCTGGGGCAGCGCTGACGCCTCAGGCCAGGCCCTGGGGGCTGCAGGCTCCTTGCCCAGGCTCTCTCCAGAACACTTTGCCCAGGCCAATGCTGAGCACAGAAAAGCCCCGGGAGCAGCCCCAGGCTGGCCGTGGGCAGGCTGGGGGCAAACAGCATGGCTGGGGCTCTGCAAGGTGCCTGGGGGCAACTGGGATCATACTGGCAGCAACTGTGAGAGAGCCTGGGCCCATGCTGTGGGTGACTGGGATCATACTGGATCATACTGGCAGCAACTGGGACTGCACTGAGGGTGACTGGGAGTGGCTGTGAACAACTGGAATCAGGCTGGAAGTAACTGAGGACAACTGGGAATGACTGGGAACATGCTGGGAGCAACTGGGATACACTGGGAGAGACTGAAACCACAGTGGGGGTAAATGGGAGCAGCTGTGTCCATGCTGGGGTCATACTGGGATCCTACTGGAACCAGACTAGGAATGACTTCAAAGGTGCTGGCTGTGACTGGAACCATGCTGGAGGTGGCTGGGAGCAACTGGGCTCAAACTGGGAGTGACAGTCAGTCGCTCAGGGCATGACTGGAATAATACTGGAAGTATCTGGAAGTGACTGGGGTCATACTGGGGGTAACTGGAACCACACTGGGGGTGTCTGGGTCCTCCTGGGTTCATCCTGGGAGCCACTGGGATTACAATGGGTGTGAACAGATCCTGACAAGGGGTTACTGGAAGCTACTGTTGGGAAGAAAATGTGGGCACATTGGGAGCAACTGGGATCAACTGGAAGGGACTGGGACCATGCTGAGGGGACTGAGACCACAAGTGGGGAAACTGGGATCATACTGCCAGCCACTAGGACCACACTTTGGGCAACTGCCAGAAACTCGGACCATGCTGGAGGCAATTGGGAGGAACTGGGAAAGGCTGGAATCATTCTGAGGTAACCAGAACCTTACTGGGATATACTGGGATACACTGGAAGTGCCTGTAACTATGCTGGGTACAATGGAACCACACTGGGAGGAACTGGGAACAACTGGAACTATTCTGGCAGCAGCTGGGGTCACACTGAGGGTGACTGGACTCCTACTGGGATTGACTTGGAGTGGCTGTGAGCAACTGGAATCATGCCAAAAGCAACTGGGAGGAACTGGGAAGGACTGGGAGCATGCTGGGAGTGACTGGGATCTACTGGGGGAGACTGGGAGCTATAAGAATCATACTGGGTGCCACTGGGGTCATGTTGGAAATAACAGGGAGCAGCTGGGGTCACACTGGATGCCACTGGCATCATTTTGGGAGTGACTGGCATCAGACTGGGATTATAGTGGGTGTTAATGAACCCTGACTAGGAGTTACTGGGAGCTACCAGACTTTTAAGACCCGCTTTAAATAAGCTGAGTTCGTAGTGGTCTCAGAATACAAAGGAGGCAAAGAGAGTATTTTTTAACCAAAAATCTATGCACTTTTATTAATGTGGCCGCAAAACTGATATGCAATAGGATATAGCTACAACATCAGAGATGGGGGCAGTTCTCATGGCTACTCCTTTGCCAATAGACACCTTCTCAGTCCATGTAGCAACTTTTCACCAATAGACCCTTTCACAGTCCTCGTGGTGTTGCTAGTGCATCCATCGTCTGCTGTGGGGAGATCTCGGAGGGCTCTCCTTCTTTCAGAGGTGAAAGGCACCCAGCCAAAGTAGGGAAGAAATCTCATGAGTCTAGGCCCAATGCAGTGGGGGAGGGAGAACAGGGCAAGCTTTCCCGCTACACCTCAGGCACAGGTGGTACAGAATGCAGGAGCAGTGTAGCGTACTGCGACTACCATTGTTTCAGCCGGACATATATCCGGCAACTCTGTTCCCAAGCAAACACACCTGGCTCAAATGATAATTCTTGTAGCAGTTACATCAGCTCCTGAGGTCTCCCCCTCATCCCCCCCAAAAGTTTCCACGACAAAACGTGAGACAATTAAAGATTTTCAGGCTGACTCCTACATGGGGGTACCCAAAATTCTGTATCCAGGTGATTTGGGGGCAGGATCCAGGAGATTTTGCTGGATACCCAGGTGTATCCAGGTGATTTTTTGAGAGTACCCAGGGGATTTTTGAGAATACCCAGGTGATTTTTGAGGGTACCCAGCTTGTTTTTGGGGTAGCCAGGGTGATTTTTGGGGGGACCCAGGTGATTTTTGAGGATACCCAGGTGATTTTTGAGGTACCCAGGTGTATCCAGGTGATTTGGACGTGTCCAGGTGATTCTTGGGGGTACCCAGCTTGTTTTTTGGGGTAGCCAGGTGATTTTTGGGGGACCCAGGTGATTTTGGGGGGATCCAAGTGATTTTGGGGAGTACTCAGGTGATTATTGAGGTACCCAGGTGATTTTGTGGATTCCCAGGTGTATCCAGGTGACTTGGAGGGGATAAACAGGTGATTTTTCAGGGGTACCTACGTGAATTGGGGGGATATCCAGCTGTATCCAGGTGATTTTTGAGGGGTACCCAGGTGATTTTGAGGTACCCAGGTGATTTTGGGGGGAATTGAGATAATTTTTGCAGGTACCCAGGTGATTTTGGGGAGTACCCAAATGCATCCAAGTGATTTTGAGGGTACTCAGGTGATTTTTGGGTGTATCCAGGTGATATTTGGGGGTACCCAAGTGATTTTTGTGGGTGATCCAGGAGATTCTGGGGAATAGCCAGGTGATTTTTTGGGTTTCAAAGGTGATTGGAGGGGTACCTAGGTGATATGGGGGGTTCCCAGGTGTCCCCACTTACCCTGATGGGCCAGGAAAAGATGACGGCCACCATCATGTCCTTCCGGTCGATGTGGACGCAGATGACCCTCGGTGGTGGTGGGGCTGTGGGGGAACACCCCCAAATTTACGGGGCACCCCAACATTCGGAGGCACTGAATCATGATTTTTAAGAGTAAAGATTTTAGCTAAAGTGTGGAGAATTTAATAGATGAATGGCTGCATAGCAAAGGCCATATTAATATCAAATCGGTTAGAGTGTAGCTAAAGGCTACGTGACTTACGGCAAGAAAACACTGCCCTTGAGCACAGATGTTTCATAGCAACGGGGAAGTCGAGAATACATGGTATGTGGGAAAGTACACAAAGTTAAGAAAGTTGCAACTGCAAGGCTAACTGCAAAAATACGTGCATTATAAAAGACATAACCAATCATGAGCTATACTTTTGCAATATGTATGAGCTAATTACTGTCTGTATAAATGTGATAACATTGAAAACAATAAACGAGGCTTGTTTATCATGAAAAGCATGAGACTTGTCTCCCGCGGCTTCTTCCAACAAATGGTGACCCTGACGACGTGATGTCGCCCTGTCGTTTCTGCTGGCCAGAAGAAAACGGGGGACACGCTACCACGATTGTTGGAGGCTGCGTTGGGTTCGGGTCCTGCAGCTAGAGGGACAACTACAGAGCACTAGAAGAGGCTCCGAGTCCCGAGTGACCACAGCGGTGGGCTCGACCGATACGTGATGCCGAGACCTGGAGGGGCTGCAACAGCGCTGACGTTGGTATGGACAGGCAAGCGGCATATGATTTATTCACAGCATTTCTAAGGAAAAGGCAGGTTAAGGGGATAGACTTAGATAAGGAACTGCCCTCGCTTCTTAAGTTTGCTACCTCTTACGGTTTCTTCATTAATCCTCATACTGTTCATGATGTGGGGGAGTGGAGAAACTTCGGGGATAAGCTCTGGGAGTTAGTATTAGAAGATGATAAACCCGCTAAAAAGATGAGTAAGTTGTGGAAAGTGGTGCAAAATGAATTGTTAATGAGTCAGGCAGAAAAGAGGGCAGCTGAGGAGGTGAAAGTTGCACAAGAAAGGAATAAGGATTATGGATTGCAGTGGAATGCTAGTGCTCCAAACCCCCCTGCTTTTACAACAGTCAATTTGCCGGCTCCAGCACCATCTGCACCCCCTTTGAAGGAGGCAGACGACACTGTTAATGAGCCCGAAAGGTCAGCTCGTTGTCCTCCCCAGGCGGCCAACCCCCCCCGGAAAACCTGAGCCTGTCCCAGGGGCTGAATCTGACCTCGCGGAGGCTATAGCTAGAGAAAGGTATGAGCTGTGGACTAGGCAAGCCCGGCGGGGGTGGAGGAGGGAGACAAAAGAGAGCCATGGAGAAAATTAAAACGCCAGGAGGTACGCCCATTTACATGGGGATAAAACAGGGGAGGGAGGAGTCACTAGGCACCTTCGTAGATAAACTAATGGATGCTATAAGAAAAGATGGGGTGGCTGAATATATGCAAGGGGCCTTACTAAAACAATGTGTATTACAGAATTGTAATTCCTCAACTAGAACCCTCATTAATACTATGCCAGGGGACTGGACAATCCCGGACTTGTTAGAGAAGGCAGCCTCCCTTCCATCGGGTTCTCAGGCTTTTTTAGTGGATGCTTTGCAAAAGATAGGGGAAGGGTTACAAGAACAGGCAAAGTCATTACAGGAGCAGTCAAAAGCCGCGCAAACTCAGATCCTGGCAGCTCTTGCGCCCCTCTAAGTGGCCGCTGCGGAGAACTCTCGCCCTCGCTCAACCAACAATAGCCGTGTGAAATGTTTCCGCTGCGGAGGCTTTGGACATACTCGCCGCGAGTGTGGAGCGACAGGAGTCTGGTGTGGAAAATGCCAATCCAATACGCACAACACTAGCGCCTGCCGCAGGAAACCGGGAAACTCGAGAAGCAGCGCGAGCAGTTGCCGCGTGAGGACACAAATTGCAGCTGCAGTGCCATCAGGACTCAACAGCAATTACAACCAGCCACCAGGGGAAGCCTCGCCTGGACGTGGCAGCCTCAATAGACTTACAATTATGACCAGTCAGCCACAAAAAATCCCCACAGGACTAATTGGACCTATCCTGATAAATGGACAACCAGTTGGAGGACTACTCTTAGGCCGATCGTCTGCAAGCATGCTGGGACTGTTTGTAATACCGGGTGTAATAGATTTGGACTATGAGGGGGAAATTATGATCATGGTTCACACCCCCTACCCTCCAGTAAAAGTCTCAAAAGGACAACGGCTAGCTCAATTAATACCGCTTCCACAGATGACAAAGGGATTGATACCCTTAAAAAAGGATCCCAGACGGCAATGAAACTTTGGCTCAACTGGAGGGTTAACCTTGCTCACTATTGATTTGACAACTCGTCCAAAAAGGCCATGTCGACTTTCTTTTCAGAATCGGAGCATTACATTGATCGGATTGTTGGATACGGGTGCCGACACCTGCATTATCGCCCCTGGAGAGTGGCCCTCGGACTGGCCAGTGCAGCCCTCTGCTATCAAAGTGACAGGGATCGGTGGAATGACACTGGCAAACCGCACACCCGTACTCAAGGTGGAAATAGATGGCAAGCAGGCTGCAGCATCATTTCTATTGCTCCACTTCCTCCTACGGTGGCATGCCTAATCGGCCGGGACGTCCTGTCTCAATTGGGCCTCGTCCTCACCAATGAGCACCCTTTAGGGTAATGGCCATTGCTTGGACTTTCCCGCTACCACTTACTTGGACTACCGAGGAACCTGTAGTGGTTAAGCAATGGCCACTAAAACAGGAAAGTCTTGAGCAAGCTCATCAGTTAGTCCAGGAGCAATATGCACAAGGACACTTGAAACTGTCTACCAGCCCTTGGAATACTCCCATATTTGTGATAAAAAAGAAATCTGGAAAATATCGGCTATTACATGACTTGAGAGCTGTCAATCGTCAAATGGAACCCATGGGGGCACTGCAACCAGGACTTCCTAACCCCTCTATGCTTCCGGAGAATTGGCCCATCCTTATCATTGATTTAAAGGATTGCTTTTTTACCATTGCCTTGCACCCACAAGACACTAAACGGTTTGCTTTTACCTTGCCCGCAATTAATAGAGGAGAACCTGATAAAAGGTTCGAATGGACTGTTCTGCCACAAGGAATGCGTAATTCACTCACCTTATGTCAGCTTTATGTTGACACTGCACTACAGCCACTACGACAAAAGATGCCCAGAACTATCATTTATCATTATATGGATGATATTCTGTTTTCTCAGGAGGTACCATTCAC
>JAJEOU010000806.1:25912-52021 GCA_021534815.1 Acrocephalus arundinaceus
CACCAGGTCAAGCCACAAATGTGGGGAATTTGGAAAATTGGGTCCAGGCATTACTGGGAATTTAGGGATGTCAGGTCTGCCCATTGAAATAATGGGATTTTTTGGTCCACCAGGTCTAATCTTTAAGGACAATGGGGATTTAAAGACACCAGGTCTACCCATTGAAACCAATGGGGATTTCAGGAAAACAGGTCTACCCATCAATGGAAATGGTGATCTGGGGACACCAGGTATACGCATTAACAACTGTAAAGACATCAGGTCTACCACTGAAGTCAATGGGGATTTAGGGAAAACAGGTCTTGTCATTAAGGTCAACGGAGATTTTTGGGACAGCAGATCTACCCATTGAAGTCAATGGAAATTTTTTGGACACCATTGAACCCAACAGAGCTCAAGTTCAAGCAAGGGGCTGGAGAATTTTTGGAATAGGATCTTGGTGAAATTCTGGGAATTTTTCCAGGGGAATCTCTCACCTTCCTTCAGCCTTTCGGGGGGCAGCATCCGCCTCGCCATTCCTGCAGTTCCTGGTGGGTGCCAGGAGTCACAGCCAGTGGTGCCAGGCCAAGAAGCTGGAGAAGTTGTGGCTCAGCAAGGTCATGGCAAAGGCCAGCTTGGCCTCGGGGTCCTACCTGGCCACCAGTGCCTGTCTGTGGTCCCAGGTGTTGACTGGGAGGGCACCAGTACAAACCAGTAAGCCACGGAAGCTGCCCCCGAGCCCCTGCAGCCTGAGGTGGCAGCTCCCAGTACAAACCAGTAAGGGTTAATGCACCCAAACCCATTCTCTCTATGGGGTTTAGGGGCACAAGGTCTACCCTATTGAAGTCAATAGGGATTAAGGGACATCAGGACTACCCGTTCAAACCAACAGGGATGTTGGGACGTCAGGTCTACCCATGAAAGGCAGCTCTAAGGGCTCCCAGTGTGGTCTTGGGGCTCCTACTTTTACCAGGTTTATACTGGGAGGGCACCAGTATGAACCGGCAAGCATCAGGAGCATCCCCCAATCACCTGAGCCCTGTGGGGGCAGCTCCCAGTATAAACCAGTAAGGCCAGCTGAACCTGAAGTCACTCCCAGTGGGTCCCAAGCCCCATCCCACTATAAACCAGTACATCCCAATATAACCCAGTACATCCCAGTATAACACAGTATGAACCAATGCTCCCAGCAAGCCATTCCTGTAAAAATGAGTATAAACCAGTGCAAACCAGTGTAACCCAGTAAAACCCAGTAACTCCCAGCACCCCATCCCAGTACAAACTAGTGTATCCCAGTATAACTCAGTATAAACTAATGCCCCCAACATCCCATCCCAGCATAAACAAATAAACACATAGTTGGCCACCAAGTCATCCCGCCAGCTCAGGGGCTCCCTCATATGCTGCTCCTCCCCAGTATACCCAGTACAACCCAGTAACCCCCAGCATCCCATCCCAGTACAAACCAGTAAAACCCATGTAACCCAGAACCCCTCCTGTGTAAATCACTGAAGGATGCTGCCCAAAGGGCATTTTCAGATCATGCCCACTAAAGATCCTAGGCAGATTCTATCTCAATTAACAATCCCCTTCTGAGCCTTTCCTAGATTTATAAATAGACTTCATGCATGGGTGGAAAACCAGAGAGAGCACCAGGAGTTGCAACAGAAGATGATCCTGGAAGTGGCACAAAGCCACTTGGTGCCTGGAAGTGGCACAAAGCAATCCAGTGATGTCGCAAGAGGATCACTCTGGGCTTCTGGTGCTCCACCTCCAACCCTGACCTCCTCACTGAGACCTGCACCAAGTGAGCCATAAGGGACCCAGATGAACACGGAAAGGGTCTGGCTCAGAGGCCGATGCAGCACCAGCCACCATTCCAGCTGGACCACCATGGCTGGGAGGGTCAAATGTCCAGTGTGGGTGGGAGGGACATGTGATGTGCTTTGTGCCTTTAAGAATAAAACATCACACACACTGGTGGGAGCAGTGGGGGAGGGGAGAAAGGGAAACATTCAGTTCCAAAAAACTAGGAGAGGAGTGTGAGCTTCTCCCACGTGATGAGAAAAATGGGACAGGTCACTGGGTGAGAGTCAGCCCAAAGACCTTCAATATGTCTCTCGTTTTCATCATGGAAAAGAAGCTTTGGGGGAAGAGGGGCTGGGACCCCAAAAGCTGATGAGCTGCTGCTGACCAGCCAGGTGTGCTGACTCAAGTCTCGCTGCTGGATCTAAATCCTGCCAGAACAATGGAGGCCACAGTACACTGCCTGCTGTGAGCCAAATCACCTGTACCTGGACTGAAGGGGCCAGCTTGTCCTGTTCTCCCCATTGTGCAGGCCTTGATCACAAAAGTTTCCCCTGCCATCTTTGCTCTGGCCAGCTGCCTTCGATTCAGAAAGACCTATATTCAGCCTCGGAGGAGACTCCTCTGGAGGCCTCCCCATGGAAAACAGAATCCATTAGCAATGCCACGAGGACTGCAAAGGTGGTCTATTGGCAAAAGAGCTATGAGGACCCATCTGTCATCCGTCGGTAGCTATTTTCCCATCTTTTCTATTTCTCTCTCTGTCCTTTTCTCTCTCTTTCTATTGTTTAATCCCTCTCTGTTCTCTCTCTCACTATCGCATATCAGTTTTGTGGGCACATCAAAAAAGGTGCATTGATTTTGGTTAAACAGTACTCTCATTCCCACTTTTGCACTCTAAAACCACTACAAACTCAGCTAATATTAAGAGCGGGTAATGAAAGCCCCCCAATTTTAGAAGGACATAGAGGGGCATGGAGGCTAGCGGGAGACCTCATCACTCTCTACAACTCCCTGACAGGAGGGTGCAGCCAGGTGGGCATCGGGCTCTTTTCCCAGGGAACAGTGAAAGGACAAGACAACACAGCCTTAAGCGTAACCACGGGATGTTTAGGCTGGACATTAGGAAATATTACTCACAGATAGGGTGATTTTGCATTGGAATGAGCTGCCCAGGGAGCCGGGTGAGTCACCGTCCCTGGAAATGTTGAAGGAAAGTCTGTATGTGGCACTCGGTGCCATGGTCTGGGTGACAAGGTGGTGTTGGGTCACAGGTTGAACTTGATGATCTCAAAGGTCTTTTCGAACCAGGTTGATTTTGTGATTCTGTGATGATTGTGACACTGCAGGGCCCCTGGGAATCAAGGGGCCATTGTGACACTGCATGGCTAAATGGAACCAAGGTGTCCATTGTGACATTGTCCATTGGCAAATTTGGGTCATCGTGGAATCACTGAGGCCACTGTGACACAGTAGGCCTTTTTGAACCGAGGGGCCATTGTTACACTGCAGGGACTCATGGAACTAAGGGAACAATTTAGACACTGAGGTGCCTCCTGGGACTAAGGGCCCACTGTGATACTGCAGGGCCTCATGTGCTTAGACACCACAGTGACACTGTAACACTGTGGGGAGTCATGGAACCAAGAATCCTTGTGTCACAGCAGGATCTTGTTTAATTCATTGTGACACCGTGCAAACAAGGAGTCTGTTGTGGCACTCTGGGGCCTCATGGAACTCAGGGCCCCTTGACTCCCCAGGGCCTCATGAAATCAAGAAGACAGTTTGTGACACTTTTGGCCTCTTGGAAGCAAGGAGTCCATTGTGATGTGCAACCTAGTTAACAGTGGGGCCATGGTGACACTGCAGGGCCCCTGGACCCAAGGGATCAGTGTTACTCTTTGGGGCCTTGTGGAACCATGGAGACCACAGTGACACTGCTGGACTTCTTCTAACCAAAGAGCCATTGTGACACTTCAGAGACTTGTGGAATGAAAGAAAAAAATTTGACACCATGATGCCCCATGGGACCAAGAATCCATTGTGACACTGTGGAACAAGGAAACAATTGCTGCATCGTAGACCTCATGAAAAAAGGATCCATGTGACACTACGAGTCATCGGAATTGTGGAAATCATTGTGACACTCCAGGGCCGCATGGAATCATGCTGACACCCACTGGTGGAGTGTTGATTGCCGGAGGGCAGGAGAGCTCTTCCCAGGGCCCTGGACATGCTGGATCCAGGGCCCAAATCCAACAATGTCAGGTTTAACAAGTTCAAGTCCTGGGTCCTGCACTTTGGCCACAACAACCCCTGCAGCACTACAGGCTGGGGACAGAGTGGCTGGACAGCAGCCAGGCAGAAAGGGACCTGCAGGGACTGATGGACAGCAGGCTGGACATGAGGCAGCAGTGTGCCCAGGTGGCCAAGAAGGCCAATGGCTCCTGGCCTGGATCAGGAATGGTGTGGCCAGCAGGGGCAGGGCAGTGATTCTTCCCCTGTGCTCAGCACTGGTTGGGCAGCACCTAGAGTGCTGTGTCCACTTCTGGGCCCCTCAATTTAGGAAGGACATGGAGGGGCTGGAGCATGTCCAGAGAAGGGCAACAAGGCTGGGGAGGGGTCTGGAACACAAGTCCTGTGAGGAGTGGCTGAGGGAGCTGGGGTTGTTTATTTTGGAAAAGAGGAGGCTCAGAGGAGACAAGGCAGTGTCAAGACACAGGTTCGACTTGATGATGTCCAAGGTCTTTTCAAACCTTGCTGATACTGGGATTCTTTGAAACCACACTTGCAGCAGTTGCAGGATGAGCCCTGGGTCCTCCTCAGAAGATCCAGCAGCTCAGGTCCCTCAGCTTCTCCTCACAGCCCCCAATCCCATCCTGTCAGTCCTGCAGAGCCTCTGCAGCTCCTCCTCCTTGCCCAGAACAGGGAGCCCCACAGCCAGACACACCAGCCCAGATGGGCCCCCCTGGCCTTTGGTGCCTCTGGCAAGGGAGCAGTCTGAGGCACGGCAGGAGCCTGCAGACAATTCCTGAAGACCTTGGAGGATGATCCTGTTCCCCAAGGGATGTTCCCATGGTGTCAACTCAGGAACTGAAATGGGGAGTGGGGCCAGAGAGGAAATGGCAACCAGGGATGGGCTGTTTGCAGGGGAGGGAACAGGGGTGGGTAATAGGAAGGAATCTGGACAAGGGAAGCGTAAAGAAGGCCAAGGTAAAGCAAAGGAAATGGTCAGGGAATTTTGGGGGTGGCTGCCAGGCAGCCCTGGCTCTGAGCAACAACGTCTGCAGTGGCACAGGAAACTCCCAGCTGATGGGAACAAACTTCTGTGTGACTTCAGAGGCCACCACAAACCTGAGTGGTTTCCCTGCTGTCCCCAGCCCTTCCTGGCCCCAGGGGCTGATGGCATTTGTGCTCCCTCAGGTTCATCTCCCCACACCAACACCATGGGGGTGCTGACGCCTGCTCTGGGCAGTGCAAACAGGGGCTCCTGAGGCAGTGCTGCCGTGTCTGTGCCTGCAAGGATGCGGCATCTGTGTGAGCTGGGGGAGAGGCCAGGGCTGCAGAGGGGGGATGTTGTTGGCAGGTGCATGAGGACGCTGTGGGACGCTGCCCTGGGGTGTCCAGCGCAGTGGGGATGGATCAGCCCCTGCTCTGCTGCTCCTTCCCCTTGTCTCCCCCAGGCACCCTGCAGAGCCCCAGCCATGCTGTTTGCCCCCAGCCTGCCCACGGCCAGCCTGGGGCTGCTCCCGGGGCTTTTCTGTGCTCAGCATTGGCCTGGGCAAAGTGTTCTGGAGAGAGCCTGGGCAAGGAGCCTGCAGCCCCCAGGCCCTGGCCTGAGGCGTCAGCGCTGCCCCAGCAGTGCCTATGGCCTGTCCCTGCTGCAGCCCCGGCACTGCCACCCCCAGCACTGTGCCCGGCCCCGAGAGCACTCAGGCCCTACAGCAACACCAGGGCCAGCAGGGCAGCGGGGCAGGGCCACGGCAGCAGCACTGGCAACACCAAGGGCTGCTGCTGCTGCTGCTGGGCACAGCTGCTGTGCCAGCACTGATCTGCCCCCAGCTCTGCACACAGACATTGCTGCTGCAGCTGCAGAGAAGGGAACCAAAGGGGGATCTCTGCAGAAAACTTGGCTGGGAGTTCCTTGAGTTTGTTCAACACCACCTAGTGTTCAGCCCCTCATTGACACAGTCTGTGGCCACAGGGGAGGTGGAGAGAAACAAAATGTGAAATGACATAAATAGTGTAATTTCTTTGTGGACAAGATTGAAAAAAGTAAAACAAAGAAAAAGAACTTTCAAAAAAAAAAAAAACCCAAGAAGTATAGCAGATGACTTTTATTACAAGTGATTTGCAGAAGTTGGCAAACAGTTTAATGTTCCTTAAACCATCCAGTGATCAGTCTCCACACTGCAGCCTTGAGCTCCTGGTTCCTCAGGCTGTAGATGAGGGGGTTCAGGGCTGGAGGCACCACCGAGTACAGAACTGAAAGGGCCAAATCCAGGGATGGGGAGGAGATGGAGGGGGGCTTCAAGTGTGCAAACATGATAGTGCTAAGAAACAGGGAGACCACAGCCAGGTGAGGGAGGCAGGTGGAAAAGGCTTTGTGCCGTCCCTGCTCAGAGGGGATCCTCAGCACAGTCCTGAAATCTGCACATAGGAGAAAACAATGAACACAAAACAGCCAAATGATAAACTGGCAGTGACAGAGAGTAGACCAAGTTCTCTTAGGTGGGATTTGGAGCAAGAGAGTTTGAGGATCTGTGGGATTTCACAGAAGAACTGGCCCAGGGCATTGCCATGGCACAGGGGCAGGGAAAATGTATTGGCCGTGTGCATGAGAGCATTGAGAAAGGCACTGGCCCAGGCAGCTGCTGCCATGTGGGCACAAGCTCTGCTGCCCAGGAGGGTCCCGTAGTGCAGGGGTTTGCAGATGGACACGTAGCGGTCGTAGCACATCACGGTCAGCAAGGAAAACTCTGCTGCAATGAAGAACAAGAAGAAAAAGAGCTGTGCAGAACATCCTGAGTAGGAGATGTTCCTTGTGTCCCAGAGGGAATTGTGCATGGCTTTGGGGACAGTGGTGCAGATGGAGCCCAGGTCAGTGAGGGCCAGGTTGAGCAGGAAGAAGAACATGGGGCTGTGCAGGAGGTGGCCGCAGGCTACGGCGCTGATGATGAGGCCGTTGCCCAGGAGGGCAGCCAGGGAGATGCCCAGGAAGAGGCAGAAGTGCAGGAGCTGCAGCTGCCGTGTGTCTGCCAATGGCAGCAGGAGGAAGTGGCTGATGGAGCTGCTGTTGGACATTTGCTGTCTCTGGGCATTGCTCACTGCCATGGAGAAAAAGACAGGGAAGAATTAGAGGAGATACCTGTAACCAAATCCAAAGCCATGTCCCATACATACTCCCCCGGAACATACAGACACACTTTTGTGTTTAAGAGTTCTGCAGTTTTCTTTATAAGCTCCTATATACCTCCCCTTACTTTTATTGTAATCAAACCCTCTGCATTTCTGCTGACCCTAGGCAGATCAAAGCAAGTTCTGTGAGGTAAAGGGATGAGTGGAGAGTGAGGGGACATGGTCTCTCATTCTGACCTGTTCTGAACTTCCCTGTGCTTTAACCTTTCTCAGATAGAGGGTTATCAGCTTCCCACGTCTCCCCTAAAATATTCACCAGGTACTGCTGACAGCAGATGGATCCACCACAGCCCAGCTCCACATTTGTAGCCAAGGACTCACATTGCTCATTTCACAAACCCTACAGCATTTTCTGTGCCACAACACCTCTGCCTTTCCCTTTGGGTCTTTCAGAGAACACAAAGATGCTCCAGGACAGGTTTGCAACCTGCATTGAAGCTCCCAGCTTGCACTGAAATCTCTGGGAAACTCCCAAGTGTCCTTAGGATGGCATTGGACTCAGGGAGATGCAGCTCCTGCCCTGGCTGCACTGACAGCATTGCCCACAGCCGGGCACTGGGGACAGCGTCACCCTGAGCCAGCTGTGCCCCCTGCCAGAGCCCCCCAGTGCCGGGCAGCTGCTCCCAGCCCTGTGCTCTGCAGAGGGAACTGGGCCTGGGGCTGCACAGCTGCCCCACGGCTCTGCTGCAGCTCTGCCTGCACAGGAGGGGCTGCACGCCTTGGAGCCCCGGCCCTGAGGGCAGAGGCTTGGCTGGGGGACAGGAGGGAGGGGGCTTGTTCAGAGGGAGGGGCTGCACTGCAGGGGCTCCTATGGAGATCTCTGAACTCTCCCTGCCACAACATTTCTGGCTTTTGTTTTCTCTCATTGCCTCATCTTCTCTCTGTTTCCTGCAGATTTTCCTCCTGCAGGTGTTTCCCTGTGCCTGAGCTCTCCCTGCCAGCACTCCCAGAGCCCAAATCTCTGTGCACTCTCCTTGGCCCTACAGAACCCTGCCTGTTTGAAGGGCACTGGCTGGGGGCAGGTTCTGTTTGCAGCTTAGAGAAAGGACAGCTCAGACTAAGCCTGATCACTAAGAGCTGAGATGTCCCTGGGATTTGTCAAAATTAAAGATGCCTTTATGATTTTTTCTCCCTCTACCCAGTATCTAATATTAAAAAAAATAGATAATGTTTAGATAATAGATAATTAGATAATATTAATAGTCTTAAGAAATAGTCCTAAGAATAGTCTTAAGAAATGTCCTCATTTTAAACTAAATCCTATTCTAGGAAATATTTTGGGAGTGGGCAGAAGCTCTCACTGTGTCAGAACTTCATGAGCATTTCACCTCCCCTGCCCCAGAAATTCTCAGAGAGTTGTACTCACAGAGTCTGTAGGCATTGAGATGTTGCAGCTTGAGGAGATCACTGCAGGAGCTGCAGCTGCATTGTCCTGCAGCCAGAGGTTCCTGTGCCAAGGGCTGGCAGTGATTCTCCCCCAGTCCCTTCTCAGCACCTTCCCAGCCCTGAGTGATTGAAGCTCTCTGTGCCTGTGTGCTGTGCCCGGGGTGGCTGCAGGCAGTGCCTCAGCCCTGCTGGGCTTTGCACAGGAGCTGCTCATCAACAGAAATGTGTTTTTAAGCTCTTCTTGGTTGCCAGGATCTCCCTCTGGATGATGAGCTCAGCCCAGCTCATCAGCACAGCCCAGCTCACAGCACAAGGACTTTAATGACCCTCTCAGGGCTTTTGTGCTGTTTGCGTCAGACTCAGTCCCTCAGAGTGTGATCGAAAACTTGTCCACAACTCAAATTTAGATTCAACATCCAAAATTTCTGGAAGTTTTAATGGGTCCCACTGAGGGACACGACACAGAAAGTGTCCCCAGGCCCCAGGCAGAGCAGAGAACTGCAGGCAGTGATGACAGGTGGGGACAAAGAGAAGCCAAGTCTTGGTGCCCTGGGCCACAGCAGCCTCTGTGCCACCAAGGACACTGAGGAGACACCTTGTCCTGAGGCCCTGGGGCCTCCTGGCACAGTTCCAGCAAGGCTGGGCACTGTCAGCCCCTTGTGCTGCCCTCAGCATCCCCCTGCCATGCCAGTGGCCTCCAGGATGTGCTGGAAGGAGTCCCTGGGGAAGGGGCCTTGGTCAGCAATGGCCCTGGGGGGCTCCTTCATGCTGCCAGGGACTGCAGGTTTTTCCAAGGACTTTGGGTTTGGCTTTTGCCTTGGAGTCTCTGAGAGGTTTCTGCAATCCTGGCCTCCAATTCTCTGCCTTAATGAGTCCCTTGAGAGGCTTTGTCAGTAACAACACTCAGTGGGGCTCATTAAGGCTTCAAGGTACTTCAGTTATTTTAGGATACTTGGTGTTTCTTTTTCTAACTGACTCTAGGAAAAATTTGAGCAATCATTTCCCCAACTATGTACTTTATCAGGTCCCATGGGATTCTTGGTCAGTAAGAACACTCAGTAGGGATCATTCATACTTCTGAGTACTCAGGGGTAATTTAAGTATTTCTTTTTTGTAACTGAGTCTCGATTAAGGTTTTGTGCAATTTTGGCCTCCAATTCTCTCCTCCAAGGACTCCATGAGGAGCCTGTGTTGGGGATGGACATCAGTGGGACACATTAATGCTTTGAGACACTTTTGGGTTTTCTTCTGACTTTGACTCCTGCAAAGGCTTGTGCAATCTCCTCTCAGGCCCTGATGTTCCAGGGCTCAGCACCAAATGCACCACAGAGCTCATTGGGATAAAGCAAGTGCTGACAAACCATGGCTGTGCCTTTATTTCCCTCTGGAGTGGTGCAGTTCATTAGGAAGTCTTTTTTCCTAGAGTTGTGGAGAAATATTCCTAAAAGCTTTAAATAAATCCACATTGCTTTTTTCAATGGTGTATTTTTCTTCTTAGAGCAGAGGTTATTGCAGCATTTTGTGATTTATATTGATCGTGGGTCTCGCCTCAGGAGGTCTGGCCTGCTCAGAGAAGCTGTGCCTTGAGGTCTGACCCAGTGTGGACAACCTTGCTCCACATTCCCCAACCCCATCCTGTCTCTCCTCACTCACCTGGGACCTGCTTTGCCTGGAGAACTGGCTGCACTCAGGCAAAGAAGGGTTTTCTTTCTTTTTTAAGCAATCTAAAACTCCAAAGTTTCAGACAATCTCAAATGTTTTCCAAGCCCAAGGTGCCACCAAGGAGGTTCCCCTTCACCAAGGCAGAACCATGCAAGGAATGTTTGAGATACACAGGAAGTTCTGCAATAAACACAAATCCAGAGTTGGCTGAAGGCAGAATTAGACCAACTGCTGAAGGACAGACAAGCTTTGAACTCCTTGCAGCTCAAAGTTCCAGCTGGGTTGTTGGGAGGTGTGTGAGTGAGGCAAGAGTGAGGGCAAGGGAACTGCAGAGAGCCCTGGAAGTGCTTCTGTGCAGCCAGGCTGTGGGGAAGGGCACTGCAGGCCTGGCCTGGGCCAGGAGTGAGGCTGGATCATCATCCCAAGCTGCCCTGGGCCCTTGCAAGGGGCTGTGGCCATGGACACTGCACTGAGCCCACTGCTGGCTTTGGGTGCCACAGCAACCCTGATCAGTTCAAGTTTCCTTGGAAAGCTGCCCCAGGAGCCATTTCTGCAGCCAGGTTCCGTGGCCACTTGCAGGCAGAGCTGTTGCTGCCCTGGGCTGCCATGGCAACCCTGAGGACAAAGCGGTGCCGAGGCTGTTCCAGGTACAATTACACTGACACTCGATGGTGTCCTTAGGTGCCAGAAATGGATCCAGCCACTCCCAGTCTCCTCCTTTAGATGGAATTTTAGATGGCTCCCTGGAGGGGTTTGATATTCCATGGTGGCTGCTTGGTGTCATTTCTCCACCTCATGACTCAGCATGAGTTTCTCCAATGAAGAAATCAAGCATTTGCCTGAAACTCCCACTCTGCCCATGGCAGGAACCCCTGGGAGTGTCTGGGACATCCCGGCTCTTTGGCAGCCTGGGGACTCCTGGGATGTCACGTGGAGCCCGTGAGTGCCTGTGGCAGATGGGTGCCTTTGCAGCCCAAGGTGCCCTGGGATGTCCCCATGGAATGGCTGTGACTGCCTCTGAGCACAGGGCTCTTTAGCATCCCCAGAAACCCCTGGGAGGTCTCCAGGATCCTCGAGTCCAACTGCTGGCCCTGCACAGGACACCCCAACAATGCCAGCCTGGGCCTGGCAGCGCTGTCCAAACGCTGCTGGAGCTCCCAGAGCCCTGGAGCTGGGACCCTTCCCTGGGAGCCTGTTCAGTGCCCCAGCAGCCTCTGGGGGAAAAACCTTTTCCTCACATCCAACCCCAACCTGCCCCGACTCAGCTCCAGCCCTTCCCTCCAGTCCTTTCCCTGGGCACCAGAAGGAAGAGGTTCCCACAGCCCCAGGCAGGGACCTGCTCCCAAGGCTGTTCCAGGGCAGCCAGGGCTGGCACCAGCTGGGATGCTCAGTTTCCATGGGCTGGGGTTTGGGAATGGGATTCCCCAATTTTGTGCTCCCACTAAAACCGTGTCACTGCTCGCTGCCCTCCAGCCTCCCTCTGAAAGTACAAAAGGCAAAGATCCCAGGCTGCGATAAGAACAATTTAATGGGAACAGAAACAAGGAACAAAAAGGAACAGAAACAATATTGATAACAAACGGGATAAAACTAACAATATAAAGGGAAAACTACAATAACATCAACTGGCTCGTCCCATCCTGCCTGGAAAGGACACCCTTCACCTTGGGGGAGAGATAGAGTCCCTTTCCTAGCCCTGGTAATGACCTGAGATGGGATTGAATACAATGATGGGGCCGTGGCCAGACGCTCACGTTTTTAAATCCCATCTCACATCATTGCCAGGGGCCGGGAAAGGGACAGGTGTCCTCCCAGAATGAATCACAGGGAAATGTGGGTCAGTAGGGCTCTTCCCAGTGTGCATCTTCGGATGGGGGATGAGGTTGGAGATGCACATGAAGCCCTTCCCAGAGTCGGGGCACTCGCAGGGCTTCCCTTACTGGTGACTCCGTTGGTGTTGGGTCAAGGTAGAGCTGTGGGTGAAGCTCTTCCCACACTGGGGACACTCATAGGGCCTCTCCCCAGTGTGGATGCGCCGGTGGGTGATGAGGTTGGAGTTGTGCTTGAAGCCCTTCCCGCAGTCAGGGCAACGGAAGGGCCTCTCCTCAGTGTGACTGCGTTGGTGCTTGAGGAGATCTGAGCTGGTCTTAAACCTCTTCCCACACTGGGGACACTCATAGGGCCTCTCCCCAGTGTGGGTCATTTGGTGGATGATCAGCAGGGACCTCTGGTTGAAGCCCTTCCCACATTCCCCACATTTGTACGGCCTTTCCCCAGCGTGGATATTCTGGTGCTGGATCAAGCTGGATCTCTGGCTGAAGCCTTTCCCACATTCCCCACACTCATAGGGCCTCTCCCCAGTGTGGGTCCTCCGGTGGACAGTCAGGTTTGAGCTTTGGCTGAAGCCCTGCCCACATTCCCCACACACGTAGGGCCGTTCCCCAGTGTGGATCCTCTGATGGCGGATCAGGCTGGACTTGCTGCTGAAGCTCTTCCCACACTCCAAGCACTCATAGGACTGCTCCCTGTCATGAAGCTGCTCATGGGCCACCAGGTCTGAGCTCTGGCTCGATCTCCGGCCATGTTCCTGGCACAGGGTGGGTCTTTCTTCCTCAGAGCAGCCTGGGATGGGTTTGGAGCCCCTCCTCCTGTGGGATGTCTGGGGCTTTTCCTCCCTGTTGGATTCCGGTGCCAGGGAGCCACTCAAAATGTCCTCTTCCATGAGGTTCTGCTCTGGGGATTTTTCCTCCCTGGTCTCCATCCTCAGCTCCTTTTCTGGGGGAGAAAGAACAAGGAGAGGATGGAATTTCCTCTGTGCAAGAGGGAAGGGGAAGGAGATCTCCCCAGGGAATCCCTGGCAGGACGGCATCAGCAGCGGGGTTGTCTTGCAGCTGAGGGCCATGCTGGGCTGGGAGATGGAGCAGGAGAGAGAGGGAAAGGGGCAGTGATTTTCTCCTTACCTGCCTGGCTGTCCCAGGGCATCTTCCTCTTCCTCACAGCTTCTAGCTCCATCTGGTCAAGGTTTGGGAATGGGAAATCCTGGTTTGGGGAAAAACAACAGATGAGCACATTGAGTTTGAAGGTTTGCCTGACCAAGTCCATCTCTAAAAGTCACATGGAATCTGGGGTCCATAAAAACCTCCTAAACACCAATATTCTGCCCTGAAAATGCCACCAAGGAATTCCCCATCCCTGGTCTCTTCCCTTTGGTTTTCAGGGGTTCCCCCCTTTCCCAGCTGCTGGGGGTCACGCTTCTATTGAGGGTCCCCCATCTACTCAGTCCCAGCCCTCCCCAGGCTGCTGGGAGTCCCAGCAATCAGAAAAGTTCCCCCCTTATCCATCTCACTATTAAGGGATGCAAGGGGATTTTGAGGTCTCTGGGGTCCCTTCTCCCCTTTTTTTTGGCTGTGGAGTGCAGGGGGTAAAGGGAGTCCCCCCTGCTCCTCCAGGCTGCCTCTACCGTCAGCCACCACCAGGACCCTCAATGTCCCCCCAAGGGGCATTTTCCACTGATCTTTGAAGTTCTTCTTTCTTCAAATATCCCTCCTAAGAAAACAAGCCCAGGGAACCCCAAGATATCTGGGCCGAGCTTGGTTTGGAAAGACAGGTGTCTGCTAAGGAAGGCAGGAGCCTCCCTTGAAATAGAAAATATAAACCCCCTCCCTCTGAATTATAATTTTGAAATGAATGGGCTCTCAAGCAAAGAGATGGAAATAGGAATAACAGCGCTTTAGTAGGAAAAGCAAAATAAAAATGCAGTAGTAAAAAAATAAGCTGACACAGTCAGAATACCTGATACCCAGTTAGGCAGGGTGTTGGTAGCAGTGCAATCAAATCGTGGCTGCAGTCCTCCTGGAGTCACAGATGTGGTTTTGTTGAAGCAATGATCCTGTAGAAGGTGTAGTTTTCCTCTGAAGGTCCAGTGCAGGTGTAGATGGGTCTGGTGTTCCTCTGGGAATCCAGTGGAAACAGGCTGCTTGTGGTGTGTTAAATCTCAGGTTATATCCAGGTAGGAATGCTTGGCTCCTCCCCCTGGGTGGAGCATCTCACAATGGGATGATGGAATTTGATCAGTGATGCAGTGAGACTCAATGGCCCATTAAGATAAGATATCTCCCTGGAGGGAGTGTGGGTGGTGGAAGAGATAAAGAACACTGCCCCACCTGGTTTTAACAGCTGGCCCATTAACAGAAGATATCCCCCCAGAGTTATGAGAAATGGGTCATGGAACAGTTCTTACTTGGGATCTCCTGTTGGTTTTGTTTTCAAACTGGCACACTGGGGAGAAGTGGGACCATGCTGGGAACTGCTGTGAGCAGGTTGGAGTGACTGGTCTGCACTGTGGGCAACTGGGCATGACTGGGACCGTGCTGGGAGAGACTGGCATCATACTGGGGGTGACTGGGACTGGACATGGGGAAACTGGGAGCAAGTGGATGAAAGTGGGAGGAACCTGGACCGTGCTAGGGGCAAACTGCATCATAATGGGGAAGGACTGGCAGTGACTGGGCTCATAATGGGAATGCCGAGGAAACTGGAACCACACCGGGGGGCAACTGGGCTGATACTGGGAGCAGCCATTCTGTCACTGGGACCCCCAAACCCTTTTCCTGGCCACCCCACCTCACTCAGGTCCACCATTTTCTTTGTCCCTGGGAGCCCTGGACTCCTACTCCTGCCTTTCCCAGCACCCAGCCCCTCCTTCCCATATCACTGATGACACTTGGGACCCCTATTTCCAGCCATCCTGGGTTTTCCCATCTTTTGATGGGAATGGGGACACCGGGGAACCTTGGAGCTCCCTTTCCTGACTAAATGGATCCTTTTAACCCCACCTATCCCACATCTACCCACACCTACCATCCCCTTTTCTTAATCCTGGAACCCCCAAACCCCCTTCCCTGCTCTCCCAGCTCTCCCTGTTCCCCCTTTCCTTCACCCGTGACCCTCCAGACCCCAAATCTCCGTGTCACCCAGTTCTCCTCTCCCTGCGGTCCTTGCCCGTGGCGCTGTCGGAGCCCGGCCCGGGGTTCCCCCAGTTCCTGTCCATGGGGTCCCTGGATGGGATCCCCTTCCAGCGCCGCCACAGCCAGCGGGGCCGGGCGGAGCCGCAGCCGCCGGGGATGGCGGCCGGAGGCGAGCCGGGATATTGGGATGGCCGGAGCCGGCACAAGGAGCGGCACCGGCACGGGCCAGCAGGGAGCTGCAGATGCTGCAGGAGCGGCACAGCCAGAGCGGGGCTCAGGGCGGGGAGCCGGGGCTGGGGGATCTGTGGGGCTGCCATGGCACCTGTGGGACTGCAGTGGGGATCCGTGGGGCTGGGCCGGGATCTGGGGCGCTGGGATGTGCATCCATGCGGATCCAAGGGGCTGGGATGAGGCTCTGTGGGTCTCCATCAGACTCTGGGGCTCCGTAGGGCTGGAATGTGGCTCCGTGGGCTGGAACACAATTCTGTGGGTCTCTGTGGGTCCAATCCCTCCCCAGGTCTCCACACCTGCAGGAGGTTTCCAGCTGTGATCTCCTATCCCACGGGAGTGTCCGCAGATCCGATCAGCTCAGCTTATGGGCGGGAATTCCTCTCCTTCCAGCTGGGATCCGGGGGATTCCTGGTGGCCGACGGCGCTGCCCAGGTCACTAAGAGGTGCTGGGAACAGGATGAGATGGAGGCTGAGGAATGAACAAATCTCCTGAGGCACACCTGCCTGGAATGTTTCCAGAAATATGTCAGATATGGGTGGGAAGTGCTGGAGAGTAAAGGTGGGGAGGGTAGAATTCCCATGGGAATGTGGGATTTGGAAATGTGGGATTTGGGAGGAAAAAATTTGGGAACATAGGAATTCCCATGAGGCCTCTATAGATGGATGTCACTGCTGTCCCATTCCCATGGGAATTCTCTAGATGGATTCACTGCCATGCCATTCCCATGGAATTCACTGGGCAGATCTCATCCCCATCCCACTGCCATGGAAACTCCAATCCTCTTCCCCCACAAACCCCTCCTGGGGCTTGCCCTGTTCTTTGCTGTCCTCAGCCCCCACAAGACTCCTGAGGGCCCTTCAATGACCCACCCAGTCCCCCCAAATTCCTTTTGGGTCACCCCTCATCCCCCCACAGGGATTGTTGGGAGTCCCCTGTGTCCCTTTCCCATGACTTTGGGGTCCCCCCTGACCTTTCCATCTGCGGCAGGCAGGGGGGCTCCAGCACTCGGCCCCTCCCCTGTTTCTGTCCCCCTGTGATGGGGGGGTGGGGCCGAGTGCTGGTGCCCCCCTGCCTGCAGCAGATGCAGCAGTGAGGGGAGTTCAGGGGGTCCCTGAGCATTTGGGGTCCCCTGGGATTTGGGGTGACCCCTCAGGCCTCCAGGGTCTTCCTGAACACGCTGATGCTGCCCATGCACAGTGAGAAGGGTCAGACCCGGCATGGGGTCCCCAGCTCTGTCACCAGCATGGCCCACGAATCCCCAAAACCTCCCAGGAATCCTCAGATCTTTCTGGGACACCCCAACCTCCCCAGGATTACAAAAACATCCTGGGTCCTCAAAAAACTCCCCAAGAATGCAAAAAGCCATACAGACTCCCTCCCCAAACCCTCTCAGGACATAAAAATTCCCACAGGACCTCCCAACACCCCTGTCACACCCCCTTGAGAGGGTTCATACCTGGCACGGGGGCCCATCTCTGTCACCAGCAGGTACCCAAAAAAAGCCCTGGGATCCCCCTGGGATCACCTATTCCCCACCTTTAGAATCCATGAAAAACCCTTGGGAACCTCCAAAATTGCACCATGACCCCAAAAACCCCCGGGATCTGCAAAACCCTCTCCAGGAACCCCTCATGCATGTTTACACCCAGCACGGGGTCCACATCACCATCATCAGCATCACCAGGTACCCCTGAACGCTTCTGGGACCTACAAACCCCTCTAGGCACCCCTAAACCCTCCCAGGACCCCCAAAACCAACCTTGGACCCCCAAATACCCAAGGGCTCTGTGACAGGGAATAAACGGGAGTGGTGTTGCTCTTTTAAGGTCAGTTATAGCAGGACCCATCAAGAGCGGGGGCTCTTAAAGCAGCTGTCTTGGTTTTGAAAGAAAGTTGTCTGCCAGGGAGAGCTGGAGCTTCCCTTGGAAAGGAGAATGTCACTCCCCTCCCATCCAAATTATTATAATTTTGCAATTAGGGGCTTTCAGGCAAAGATATGGGAATAGAAATAACAGTTCTTAAACAGGAATAAAAAAAAACCAACACACCACAAAACCAAAAAACCCCACCCAAAATACAAATGCAGTAGTACAAAGACAAGCAAGCAACCAAAACAGAAGTCCTGGAAAAAAATCCTGACACAGTAAGAGATTTGTATTCAATTTCATTTGTTGTAAAAGCAGATATTTCCTTATCTCTTATAACTCCAGGGGGGAGGGGGGCAGATGCCTTCTGATAATGGGCCAGCTGTTAAAACCAGGTGTGTCAGTGTTTCTTATCTCCTTCACCTCCTGTCCATCCTCCAGGGAGATATCTTCTGCTAATGGGCCATTAAGGCTCATCAAGGACATGACTGCTTCCAACACCCTTACCAACAGTGTCAGGTCGTATCCCTGACTCTGTCAGGATTGTTTTCCAGGATTTCTGCTTTGCTTGCTTGCTTGTCTTTGTACAGCTGCATTTGTATTTTGGTGGTTTTGTTGTTGTTGTTGTTGTTGTTTTATTCCTATTAAAGAACTGTTACCCCTATTCCCATATCTTTGCCTGAAAGTCCCTAATTGCAAAATTATAATAATTTGGAGGGGAGGGGAGTGACATTCTCCATTCCAAGGGAAGATCCAGCTCTCCCTGGCAGACAACTTTCTTTCAAAACCAAGACAGCTGCTTTAAGAGCCCCCACTCTTGTTGGGTCCTGCTATAACTGCCCTTAAATTGCCAAAACCACTCCTGTTGATTCCAATACAGAGCCCTGGTGCGTTTGGGGGTCCCAGGTGGGGTTGGGGGGTCCTGGGAGGGTTTGGGGGTCCCAGAAAGGATTTGGGGGTGCCAAGAGGGGTTTGTAGGTCCCAGAAGGGTTCAGGGGTACCTGGTGATGCTGATGATGGTGATGTGGACACCGTGCTGGGTGTAAACATGCATGAGGGGTTCCTGGAGAGGGTTTTGCAGATCTCGGGGGTTTTTGGGGTCATGGTGCATTTTTGGTTGTTCCCAAGGGTTTTTCAGGGGTCCTAAGGGGGGAGATTAGGTGATCCCAGGGGATCCCGGGGCTGCTTTTGGGTACCTGCTGGTGACAGAGATGGGGACCCTGTGCCAGGTATAAACCTTCTCAAGGGGGTCCGACAGAGGTGTTGGGAGGTCCTGTATCAATTTTTATGTCCTGAGAGGGTTTGGGGAGGGTGTCTGTATGGCTTTTTGCATTCTTGGAGAGTTTTTTGAGTGTCCCAGGATGTTTTTGTGATCCTGGGGAGGTTGGAGTGTCCCGGGAGGGGTAGGGCATTTCCGAGAGGTTTTGGGGTACCTGGGCCATGCTGGTGACAGAGCTGGGGACCCCGTGCCAGGTCTGACCCTTCTCACTGTGCATGGGCAGTGTCAGCGTGTTCAGGGAGATCCTGGGGGCTTGAGGGTTCACCCCAAATCCCAGGGGACCCCAAATGCTCAGGGACCCCCTGAACTCCCCTCACTGCTGCATCTGCTGCAGGCAGGGGGGCACCAGCACTCGGCCCCACCCCACCATCACAGGGGACAGAAACAGGGGAGGGGCCGAGTGCTGGTGCCCCCCTGCCTGCTGCAGATGGAAAGGTCGGGGGGACCCCAAAGTCATGGGAAAGGGACACAGGGAACTCCCAACAATCACTGTGGGGGGGATGAGGGGTGACCCAAAAGGAATTTGGGGGGACTGGGTGGGTCATTGAATGGCCCTCAGGAGTCTTGTGGGGGGTGAGGACAGCAAAGAACAGGGCAACCCCCAGGAGGGGTTTGGGGGGAAGAGAATTGGAGTTTCCATGGCAGTGGGATGGGGATGAGATCAGCCCAGTGAATTCCATGGGAATGGCATGGCAGTGAGATCCATCTACAGAATTCCCATAGGAATGGGACAGCAGTGGCATCCATCCATGGAGGTCCCATGGGAATTCCCATGTTCCCAAATTTTGTCCTCCCAAATCCCAGATTTCCAAATCCCACATTCCCATGGGAATTCTACCCTCCCCACCTTTACTCTCCAGCACTTCCCACCCATATCTGACATATTTCCAGAGACATTCCAGGCAGGTGTGCCCCAGGGCATTTGTTCATTCCTCAGCCTCCATCTCATCCTGTTCCCAGCGCCTCTTGGTGACCTGGGCAGCACCATTGGCCACCAGGAATGCCCCAGATCCCAGCTGGAAGGAGAGGAATTCCCACCGGTCAGAGCTGAGCTGATCAGATCCACGGATGCTCCCATGGGACAGCAGGTCACAGCCAGAAACCTCCAGCAGGTGTGGAGACCTGAGGAGGGACTGGACCCACGGAGACCCTCGGAATTGAGTCCCAGCTCCACGGAGCCCAATTCCAGCCTTACAGAGCCCCAGAGTCTGATGGAGACCCACAGAGCCTCATCCCAGCCCCTTGGATCTGCATGGATGCACATCCCAGCGCCCCAGATCCCGGCCCAGCCCCACGGATCCCCACTGCAGTCCCACAGGTGCCATGGCAGCCCCACAGATCCCCCAGCCCCGGCTCCCCGCCCTGAGCCCCGCTCTGGCTGTGCCGCTCCTGCAGCATCTGCAGCTCCCTGCTGGCCCCGTGCCGGTGCCGCTCCTTGTGCCGGCTCCGGACATCCCAATATCCCGGCTCGGCTCCGGCCGCCATCCCCGGCGGCTGCGGCTCCGCCCGGCCCCGCTGGCTGTGGCGGCGCTGGAAGGGGATCCCATCCAGGGACCCCATGGACAGGAACTGGGGGAACCCCGGGCCGGGCTCTGACAGCGCCACGGGCAGGGACCGCAAGGAGAGGAGAACTGGGGGGACATGAGATTTGGGGTCTGGGGGGTCACGGGTGAAGAAAGGGGGAACAGGGAGAGCTTGGAGAGCAGGGAAGGGGTTTGGGGGTTCTAGGATTAAGAAAAGGGGAAGGTAGGGGTGGGTAGCTGTGGGATGGGTGCACTTAAAAAGGTCCATTTAGTCAGGAAAGGGAGCTCCAAGGTTCCCCGGTGTCCCCATTCCCATCAAAAGGTGGGAAAACCCAGGATGGCTGGGAATAGGGGTCCCAAATGTCCTCAGTGATATGGGAAGGAGGGGCTGGGTGCTGGGAAAGGCAGGAGTAGGAGTCCAGGGCTCCCAGGGCCAAAGAAAATGGTGGGCCTGGGAGAGGTGGGGTGGCCAGGAAAAGGGTTTGGGGGTCCCTGTGCCAGCTGTGGCTGCTCCCAGTATCAGCCTAGTTGCCCCCCGGTGTGGTTCCAGTTTCCTCGGCATTCCCATTATGAGCCCAGTCACTGCCAGTCATTCCCCATTATGATGCAGTTTGCCCCCAGCATGGTCCAGGTTCCTGCAACTTTCATCCACTTGCTCCCAGTTTCCCCATGTCTAGTCCCAGTCACTCCCAGTATGATGCCAGTCTCTCCCAGCACGGTCCCAGTCATGCCCAGTTGCTCCCAGTGCAGACCAGTCACTCCAACCTGCTCACAGCAGTTCCCAGCATGGTCCCACTTCTCCCCAGTGTGCCAGTTTGAAAACAAAACCAACAGGAGATCCCAAGTAAGAACTGTTCCATGACCCATTTCTCATAACTCTAGGGGGGATGTCTTCTGTTAATGGGCCAGCTGTTAAAACCAGCTGGGGCAGTGTTCTTTATCTCTTCCACCACCCACACTCCCTCCAGGGAGATATCTTATCTTAATGGGCCATTGAGTCTCACTGCATGACTGATACAATTCCATCATCCCATTGTGAGATGCTCCACCCAGGGGGAGGAGCCAAGCATTCCTACCTGGATATAACCTGAGATTTAACACACCACAAGCAGCCTGTTTCCACTGGATTCCCAGAGGAACACCAGACCCATCTACACCACCACTGGACCTTCAGAGGAAAACTACACCCTTCTACAGGATCATTGCTTCAACAAAACCACATCTGTGACTCCAGGAGGACTGCAGCCACGATTTGATTGCACTGCTACCAACACCCTGCCTAACCGGGTGTCAGGTTGTATTCTGACTCTGTCAGCGTTTTTGGTTTTTTGGAGTACTGCATTTTTAGTTTAGTTTTCCTACTAAAGAATTGCTATTCCAATTGCCATATCTTTGCTGGAGAGCATGTTAATTTTAAAATTATAATTTGGAGGGAGAGGGTTTGTATTTTCTATTTCAAAAGAGACTCCTGCCTTCCTCAGAAGACACCTCTCTTACCAACCCAAGCTTTGTCCAGATATCTTGGGGGTTCCCTGGGTTGAGTTTTTTTGGCAGGGGATGTTTGGAGAATGAAGAACTCCAAAGTTGAGTGAAAAATGCCCCTTGGGGGGACATTTTGGGGTCCCAGTGGTGGCTGCCCGCAGAGGCAGCCTGGAGGAGCAGAGCCCTGTGTCCCCCAGGACCCCAAACGGGGGAACCCAGAGAAGGGGAAGCGCCGTGATTCGTGGGACCCTCAACAGCCTGGAGAGGATCAGGGGGGAATTCTTGGACCTACTGCACCCTGAAGCAGAGAAAAGAGGGAGAGTGGACCCCAGGAACCCCAAAATCCCCCAGCATCCCTAAGTGGGGACAGGGAAAAGGGGGAACTTTCAGATTCCTGGGACTCCCAGCAGCCTGGGGAGGGCTGGGACTGAGTAGATGGGGGACCCTCAATACAAGCGTGACCCCCAGCAGCTGGGACAGGGGGGATCCTTGAACACCAAAGGGGAGAGACCAGGGATAGGGAATTCCTTGGAGGCATTTTCAGGGCAGAATCTTGGTGTTTGGGAGGTTTATATGGGCACCAGATGTCTGGTGGCTTCTAGAGATGGGATTGGACAGAGGAACATTTAAACTCAATGTGCTTATCCCTTGCTTGTCCCCAAACCAGGATTTCCCATTCCCAAACCTTGACCAGATGGAGGAGAAGGTTGCAAGGAAGACGAAGATGCCCTGGGACAGCCAGGCAGGTGAGGAGGAAGTCACTGCCCCTTTCCCCCTTTCTCCTGCCCCATCTCCCAGCCCAGCATGGCCCCTGGCTGTTGGACAACCCCACTGCCAACGCTGCTCCTACAGGGATTCGCTGGGGGGATCTCCTTCCCCTTCCCTCTGGCATGGAGGAAATTCCATCCTCTCCTTGTTCTTTCTCCCCCAGACAAGGAGCTGAGGATGGAGACCAGGGAGGACGAATCCCCTCAGAAGAACCTCATGGAAGAGGCCGTTTTTAGTGGCTCCATGGCTCAGGAATCCAACAGGGAGGAAAAGCCCCAGACATCCCACAGGAGGAGGGGCTCCAAACCCATCCCAGGCTGCTCTGAGGAAGAAAGACCCACCGTGCGCCAGGAACGTGGCCAGAGATCGAGCCAGAGCTCAGACCTGGTGGCCCATGAGCAGCTTCATGACAGGGAGCAGTCCTATGAGTGCTTGGAGTGTGGGAAGAGCTTTAGCAACAACTCCAACCTGATCTGCCACAGAGGACCCACACTGGGGAACAGCCCTACGTGTGTGGGGAATGTGGGCAGGGCTTCAGCCAGGATCCGCCTGACTGTCCACCAGAGACCCACTGGGGAGGCCATGAGTGTGGGGAATGTGGGAAGAGCTTCAGTCAGCGCTCCCACTTGATCCAGCACCAGAACATCCACGCTGAGGAAAGGCCGTACAAATGTGGGGAATGCAGGAAGGGCTTCAACCAAAGGGGCAAACTGATCATCCACCGAATGATCCACACTGGAGAGAGGCCCTATGAGTGTCCCCAGTGTGGGAAGGGGTTTCGCACCAGCTCAGATCTCCTCAAGCACCAGCGCATTCACACAGAGGAGAGGCCCTTCCGCTGCCCTGACTGCGGGAAGGGCTTCAGGCAGAACTCCCACCTTATTGGGCACCAGCGCATGCACACTGGGGAGAGGCCCTACGAGTGTCCCCAGTGTGGGAAGAGCTTCACCCAGAGCTCTACCTTGACCAAACACCAACGGAGTCACCAGTAAGGGAAGCCCTGCAAGTTCCCCGACTTAGGAAACAGCTTCATGTGCGTCTCCAAGTTCTCCCTTATCAAAGGACCCACCTTGAGAAGAGCCCTGCTGACCCAAATTTCCCTGTGATTCATTCTGGGAGGACACCTGTCCCTCTCCCTGCGTCTGACAATGATGTGAGGTGGGATTTAACAGTGTGAGGGTTTTGCCATGGCACTGTCATTTTATTTGATCCCATCTCAGGTCATTGCCAGGCCTAGGAAAGGGAGTCTCTCTCTGCCCCAAGGAGACGGGTTTCCTTTCCAGGCAGGAGGAAATACGTGGCAAGGAAGAGCCAGTTCGTGTTGTTTTCATTTACTCTCTGTATGATTTGTCTTATCGCTTCTGTTATCAATAATGTTTCTGTTCCTATTTGTTGCTTCTCTTGTTTCTGTTCCCAATAAATTGTTCTTATTGCAGCCTGGGATCTTTGCCTTTTGTACTTTCAATGGGAGGCTGGAGGGCAGTGGGCAGTGTCACTGTTTTAGTGGAAGCACAAAATTGGGAAATCCCATTCCCAAACCCCAGCCCATGGAAACTGAGCATCCCAGCTGGTGCCAGCCCTGGCTGCCCTGGAACAGCCTTGGGAGCGCGTCCCTGGCTGGGGCTGTGGGAACCTCTTCCCTCTGGTGCCCAGGGACAGGACTGGAGGGAAGGGCTGGAGCTGACTCCGGGCAGGTTTGGGTTGGATGTGAGGAAAAGGTTTTTCCCCCAGAGGCTGCTGGGGCACTGACCAGGCTCCCAGGGAAGGGTCCCAGCTCCAGGGCTCTGGGAGCTCCAGCAGCGTTTGGACAGCGCTGCCAGGCCCAGGCTGGCATTGTTGGGGTGTCCTGTGCAGGGCCAGGAGTTGGAGTCAAGAATCCTGGAGACCTCCCAGGGCTTTCTGGGGATGCTAAAGAGCCCTGTGCTCAGAGGCAGTCACAGCCATTCCATGGGGACATCCCAGGGCACCTTGGGCTGCAAAGGCACCCATCTGTCACAGGCACTCACAGGGGCTCCACGGTGACATCCCAGGAGTCCCCAGGCTGCCAAAGACACTCCCAGGGGTTCCTGTCATGGGCAGAGTGGGAGCTTCAGGTAAAAGCTTGATTTCTTCATTGGAGAAACTCCTGCTGCTGAGTCATGAGGTGGAGAAATGACACCCAACAACCACCATGGATCCTCAGACCCTTCCAGGATGCCTAGACATTTTAAATTCCATCTAAGAGAGGAGACTGGGAGCAGCTGAATCGAATCCTGAGCCCAAAAACTCTATCAAAAGTTTATGTGTAAGAGACTGGACAGGTGGAATTGAACCAAAATGCAATTTGTCCCATAGGATTAATGGTGGCGTGCCAGATATATTTCTATAAATACAGCTATGATCGATTCTGATCAGGATTAGAATGCTTATTTACACCACAGAGTACATTTTTAAAAAAAGGAGTTATTTACACCACAGTATATGAGATAAAATAATTATTAGGTTGTAGTTCTCAAGGAAGCAATTCTCAAGCAAACAGGACCTTGCTGGAGTTGTTGGAGCCCATTCAGGCAGAGCCTCCTGCTCCAGCAGGAACTGCCTCTCCTGTGCCAGGACCAGGGCAGATCCCACTGCAGGAAAAGCTCCAGGCCAGCCCCAAGACAGTGAAGGCCTCGGGCACAAGTGCAGAGTGCCGTGCTGGGAGCTGTGGCAGGGAGAGCCTGAGGCACCAAAGGCAGCTTGGCAGCAGCAGCTGCTCCCAGGCCATGGCCACAAGCCTCCCTTGGCAGCCCGGCCTGGTGGCCAGCACTGCAGAGCTGCTGCTGCTGCTTCAGGGCTCCTTTCTGCCTGGGCTCTGCCCCAGCCCACAGAGTGTGACCTCAGCCCTGAGCCTGGCACAGCCGCTGCGCCTGAGCCCTGCAAAGCCTCAAGGTCACCTGGGCCAGCCTGGCTCTGTCAGCCCCTGGGGAAGGCAGGGCCAGCAAAGGCCAGAGAAGGGCTGCCTTTGCCTGCTGCATGTGGGCTCCAGCAGAGACAAGGAGGAGTCAAGGCAGTGCATGGAGTCCAGGGAGCAGCCCCTTCTCCCCATGCAATCCTGGAATGGTTTGCATGGGAAGAGCTCTGCAGGCCATCTCATCCAAACCCCGCCATGAGCAGGACATCTTTGAGCAGCTCAGGTTGTTCAGAGCCCTGTCCCAGCTGGACTGGAATGTTTCCAGGGATGGGGCATTGACCACCTCCTGGGAACCTGTCCTGCTGGATCACCAACCTCACCATCAAAATTTCCTCTTATCTTCCTTATTGAACCTCCCTTCTTTAGTTAAAACCACTACCCTGGATCCTATTGGGAAGGCCCACTAAAACCTTTGTCCACCTTGCATTTCCCAGGAGCCAGGTTTCCATGGCAATTGCCATGCCAGGTGACCCAGGGGTGGTGTCCCAGTGAGGGCTGCCATGGAAACAGTGCCCAGCCCTGCCCCTTTCTGTCTGCCTGAGCTGGCCTTTGGCCCTGGCAGTGGCATTTGCTGCTGGTTCCGCGGGGCCTGAGCAGCCAGCGCGGCACAGGGCAGGTGGCCATGGCACAAGCCCCCAGCAAGGGATCCCCTCTGCCTCTGGGCACTGACACCAGCCCTGAGCAAGGCACTGCCACAGTGGGCTCAGTGCAGTTTCCGTGGCCAAAGCCCCTTGCAATGGCCCAGGGCAGCTTGGGATGATGATCCAGCTTCACTCCTGGCCCAGGCCAGGCCTGCAGTGCCCTTCCCCA
>JAJEOU010000806.1:52031-97983 GCA_021534815.1 Acrocephalus arundinaceus
CCATACCCAAACCTTGACCAGATGGAGGTAGAAGCTGTGAGGAAGAGGAAGATGCCCTGGGACAGCCAGGCAGGTAAGGAGAAAATCACTGCCCCTTTCCCCCTCTCTCCTGCTCCATCTCCCAGCCCAGCATGGCCCTCAGCTGCAAGACAACCCCGCTGCTGATGCCGTCCTGCCAGGGATTCCCTCGGGAGATCTCCTTCCCCTTCCCTCTTGCACAGAGGAAATTCCATCCTCTCCTTGTTCTTTCTCCCCCAGACAAGGAGCTGAGGATGGAGACCAGGGAGGAAAAATCCCCAGAGCAGAACCTCATGGAAGAGGACATTTTGAGTGGCTCCCTGGCACCGGAATCCAACAGGGAGGAAAAGCCCCAGACATCCCACAGGAGGAGGGCTCCAAACCCATCCCAGGCTGCTCTGAGGAAGAAAGACCCACCCTGTGCCAGGAACGTGGCCGGAGATCGAGCCAGATCTCAGACCTGGTGGCCCATGAGCAGCTTCATGACAGGGAGCAGTCCTATGAGTGCTTGGAGTATGGGAAGAGCTTCAGCAGCAAGTCCAGCCTGATCCGCCACCAGAGGATCCACACTGGGGAACGGCCCTACGTGTGTGGGGAATGTGGGCAGGGCTTCTGCCAAAGCTCAAACCTGACTGTCCATCGGAGGACCCACACTGGGGAGAGGCCCTATGAGTGTGGGGAATGTGGGAAAGGCTTCAGCCAGAGATCCAGCTTGATCCAGCACCAGAATATCCACGCTGGGGAAAGGCCGTACAAATGTGGGGAATGTGGGAAGGGCTTCAACCAGAGGTCCCTGCTAATCATCCACCAAATGACCCACACTGGGGAGAGGCCCTATGAGTGTCCCCAGTGTGGGAAGAGGTTTCACACCAGCTCAGATATCCTCAAGCACCAACGCAGTCACACTGAGGAGAGGCCCTTCCGTTGCCCTGACTGCGGGAAGGGCTTCAAGCACAACTCCCACCTCATCACCCACCGGCGCATCCACACTGGGGAGAGGCCCTACGAGTGTCCCCAGTGTGGGAAGAGCTTCACCCACAGCTCTACCTTGACCCAACACCAACGGAGTCACCAGTAAGGGAAGCCCTGCGAGTGCCCCGACTCTGGGAAGGGCTTCATGTGCATCTCCAACCTCATCCCCTATCAGAAGATGCACACTGGGAAGAGCCCTACTGACCCACATTTCCCTGTGATTCATTCTTGGAGGACACCTGTCCCTTTCCCGGCCCCTGGCAATGATGTGAGATGGGATTTAAAAACGTGAGCATCTGGCACGGCCCCATCATTGTATTCAATCCCATCTCAGGTCATTACCAGGGCTAGGAAAGGGACTCTATCTCTCCCCCAAGGTGAAGGGGTGTCCTTTCCAGGCAGGATGGGACGAGCCAGTTGATGTTATTGTAGTTTTCCCTTTATATTGTTAGTTTTATCCCGTTTGTTATCAATATTGTTTCTGTTCCTTTTTGTTCCTTGTTTCTGTCCCATTAAATTGCTCTTATCCCAGCCTGGATCTGTGCCTTTTTGTACTTTCTGAGGAGGCTGGAGGGCAGCGAGCAGTGACACGGTTTTAGTGGGAGCATCAAATTGGGGAATCCCATTCCCAAACCCCAGCCCATGGAAACCTGAGCATCCCAGCTGGTGCCAGCCCTGGCTGCCCTGGAACAGCCTTGGGAGCGCGTCCCTGGCTGGGGCTGGGGAACTCTTCCTTCTGGTGCCCAGGGACAGGACTGGAGGGAAGGGCTGGAGCTGAGGCGGGCAGGTTGGGGTGGATGTGAGGAAAAGGTTTTCCCCCTGAGGCTGCTGGGCACTGACAGGCTCCCAGGGAAGGGTCCCAGCTCCAGGGTCTGGGAGCTCCAGCAGCGTTTGGACAGCGCTGCCAGGCCCAGGCTGGCATTGTTGGGGTGTCCTGTGCAGGGCCAGGAGTTGGACTCCAGGATCCTGGAGACCTCCCAGGGCTTTCTGGGGATGCTAAAGAGCCCTGTGCTCAGAGGCAGTCACAGCCATTCCATGGGGACATCCCAGGGCACCTTGGGCTGCAAAGGCACCCATCTGCCACAGGCACTCACGGGCTCCACGGTGACATCCCAGCAGTCCCCAGGCTGCCAAAGAGCCGGGATGTCCCAGACACTCCCAGGGGTTCCTTTCATGGGCAGAGTGGGAGTTTCAGGCAAAAGCTTGATTTCTTCATTGGAGAAACTCATGCTGAGTCATGAGGTGGAGAAATGACACCAAGCAGCCACCATGGAATATCAAACCCCTCCAGGGAGCCATCTAAAATTCCATCTAAAGGAGGAGACTGGGAGTGGCTGGATCCATTTCTGGCACCTAAGGACACCATCGAGTTTCAGTGTAATTGTACCTCGAACAGCCTCGGCAGCGCTTTGTCCTCAGGGTTGCCATGGCAGCCCAGGGCAGCAACAGCTCTGCCTGCAAGTGGCCACGGAACCTGGCTGCAGAAATGGCTCCTGGGGCAGCTTTCCAAGGAAACTTGAACTGATCAGGGTTGCTGTGGCACCGAAAGCCAGCAGTGGGCTCAGTGCAGTGTCCATGGCCACAGCCCCTTGCAAGGGCCCAGGGCAGCTTGGCATGATGATCCAGCCTCACTCCTGGCCCAGGCCAGGCCTGCAGTGCCCTTCCCCACAGCCTGGCTGCACACAAGCACTTCCAGGGATCTCTGCAGTTCCCTTGCCCTCACTCTTGCCTCACTCACACACCTCCAACAACCCAGCTGGAGCTTTGAGCTGCAAGGAGTTCAAAGCTTGTCTGTCCTTCAGCAGTTGGTCTAATTCTGCCTTCAGCCAACTCTGGATTGTGTTTATTGCAGAACTTCCTGTGTATCTCAACATTCCTTGCATGGTTCTGCCTTGGTGAAGGGGAACTCCTTGGTGGCACCTTGGGCTTGGAAAACATTGAGAATTGTCTGAACTCAGGAGTTTTAGATGCTTAAAAAAGAAAGAAAACCCTTCTTTGCTAGTGAGCCAGTTCTCCGGCAAAGCAGGTCCCAGGTGAGTGAGGAGAGACAGGATGGGGTTGGGGAATGTGGAGCAAGGTTGTCCACACTGGGTCAGACCTCAAGGCACAGCTTCTCTGAGCAGGCCAGACCTCCTGAGGCGAGACCCGATCAATATAATCACAAAATGCTGCAATAACCTCTGCTCTAAGAAGAAAAATACACCATTGAAAAAAGCAATGTGGATTTATTTAAAGCTTTTAGGAATATTTCTCCACAACTCTAGGAAAAAAGACTTCTAATGAACTGCACCACTCAGAGGGAAATAAAGGCACAGCCATGGTTTGTCAGCACTTGCTTTATCCAATGAGCTCTGTGGTGCATTTGGTGCTGAGCCCTGGAACATCAGGGCCTGAGAGGAGATTGCACAAGCCTTTGCAGGAGTCAAAGTCAGAAGAAAACCCAAAAGTGTCTCAAAGCATTAATGGTCCCACTGATGTCCATCCCCAACACAGGCTCCTCATGGAGTCCTTGGAGGAGAGAATTGGAGGCCAAAATTGCACAAAACCTTAATCGAGACTCAGTTACAAAAAAGAAATACTTAAATTACCCCTGAGTACTCAGAAGTATGAATGATCCCTACTGAGTGTTCTTACTGACCAAGAATCCCATGGGACCTGATAAAGTACATAGTTGGGGAAATGATTGCTCAAACTTTTCCTAGAGTCAGTTAGAAAAAGAAACACCAAGTATCCTAAAATAACTGAAGTACCTTGAAGCCTTAATGAGCCCCACTGAGTGTTGTTACTGACAAAGCCTCTCAAGGGACTCATTAAGGCAGAGAATTGGAGGCCAGGATTGCACAAACCTCTCAGAGACTCCAAGGCAAAAGCCAAACCCAAAGTCCTTGGAAAAACCTGCAGTCCCTGGCAGCATGAAGGAGCCCCCCAGGGCCATTGCTGACCAAGGCTCCTTCCCCAGGGACTCCTTCCAGCACATCCTGGAGGCCACTGGCATGGGAGGGGGATGCTGAGGGCAGGACAAGGGGCTGACAGTGCCCAGCCTTGCTGGAGCTGTGCCAGGAGGCCCCAGGGCCTCAGGACAAGGTGTCTCCTCAGTGTCCTTGGTGGCACAGAGGCTGCTGTGGCCCAGGGCACCCAGACTTGGCTTCTCTTTGTCCCTACCTGTCATCACTGCCTGCAGTTCTCTGCTCTGCCTGGGGCCTGGGGACACTTTCTGTGTCTTGTCCCTCAGTGGGACCCATTAAAACTTCCAGAAATTTGGATTTTGAATCTAAATTTGAGTTGGACAGTTTTCGATCACACTCTGAGGGACTGAGTCTGACGCAAACAGCACAAAGCCCTGAGAGGGTCATTAAAGTCCTTGTGCTGTGGCTGGCTGTGCTGATGAGCTGGGCTGAGCTCATCATCCAGAGGGAGATCCTGGCAACCAAGAAGAGCTTAAAAACACATTTCTGTTGATGAGCAGCTCCTGTGCAAAGCCCAGCAGGGCTGAGGCACTGCCTGCAGCCACCCCGGGCACAGCACACAGGCACAAAGAGCTTCAATCACTCCGGGCTGGGAAGGTGCTGAGAAGGGACTGGGGGAGAATCACTGCCAGCCCTTGGCACAGGAACCTCTGGCTGCAGGACAATGCAGCTGCAGCTCCTGCAGTGATCTCCTCAAGCTGCAACATCCCAATGCCTGCAGACTCTGTGAGTACAACTCTCTGAGTATTTCTGGTGCAGGGAGGAGAAATGCTCATGAAGTTCTGACACAGTGAGAGCTTCGGCCCACTCCCAAAATATTTCCTAGAATAGGATTTAGTTAAAATGAGGACATTTCTTAAGACTATTCTTAGGACTATTTCTTAAGACTATTAATATATCTAATTATCTATTATCTAAATATTATCTATTTTTTTAATATTAGATACTGGGTAGAGGGAGAAAAAATCATAAAGGCATCTTTAATTTTGACAATCCCAGGGACATCTCAGCTCTTAGTGATCAGGCTTAGTCTGAGCTGTCCTTTCTCCAAGCTGCAAACAGAACCTGCCCCAGCCAGTGCCCTTCAAACAGGCAGGTTCTGTAGGGCCAAGGAGAGTGCACAGAGATTTGGGCTCTGGGAGTGCTGGCAGGGAGAGCTCAGGCACAGGGAAACACCTGCAGGAGGAAAATCTCCAGGAAGCAGAGAGAAAATGAGGCAATGAGAGAAAACAAAAGCCAGAAATGTTGTGGCAGGGAAGTTCAGAGATCTCCATAGGAGCCCTGCAGTGCAGCCCCTCCCTCTGAACAAGCCCCCTCCCTCCTGTCCCCCAGCCAAGCCTCTGCCTCAGGGCCGGGGCTCCAAGGCGTGCAGCCCTCCTGTGCAGGCAGAGCTGCAGCAGAGCCGTGGGGCAGCTGTGCAGCCCCGGGCCCAGTTCCCTCTGCAGAGCACAGGGCTGGGAGCAGCTGCCCGGCACTGGGGGCTCTGGCAGGGGGCACAGCTGGCTCAGGGTGACGCTGTCCCAGTGCCCGGCTGTGGGCAATGCTGTCAGTGCAGCCAGGCAGGAGCTGCATCTCCCTGAGTCCAATGCCATCCTAAGGACACTTGGGAGTGTCCCTGAGATTTCAGTGCAAGCTGGGAGCTTCAATGCAGGTTGCAAACCTGTCCTGGAGCATCTTTGTGTTCTCTGAAAGACCCACGGGGAAAGGCAGAGGTGTTGTGGCACAGAAAATGCTGTTGGGTTTGTGAAATGAGCAATGTGAGTCCTTGGCTACAAATGTGGAGCTGGGCTGTGGTGGATCCATCTGCTGTCAGCAGTACCTGGTGAATATTTTAGGGGAGACGTGGAAGCTGATAACCCTCTATCTGAGAAAGGTTAAAGCACAGGAAGTTCAGAACAGGTCAGAATGAGAGACCATGTCCCTCACTCTCCACTCACCCTTTACCTCACAGAACTTGCTTTGATCCACCTGGGGTCAGCAGAAATGCAGAGGGTTTGATTACAATTAAAGTAAGGGGAGATATGCAGGAGCTTATAAAGAAAACTGCAGAACTCTTAAACACAAAAGTGTGTCTGTGTGTTCCAGGGGAGTATGTATGGGACATGGCTTTGGATTTGGTTACAGGTATCTCCTCTAATTCTTCCCTGTCTTTTTCTCCATGGCAGTGAGCAATGCCCAGAGACAGCAAATGTCCAACAGCAGCTCCATCAGCCACTTCCTCCTGCTGCCATTGGCAGACACGCGGCAGCTGCAGCTCCTGCACTTCTGCCTCTTCCTGGGCATCTCCCTGGCTGCCCTCCTGGGCAACGGCCTCATCATCAGCGCCGTAGCCTGCGGCCACCTCCTGCACAGCCCCATGTTCTTCTTCCTGCTCAACCTGGCCCTCACCGACCTGGGCTGCATCTGCACCACTGTCCCCAAAGCCATGTACAATTCCCTCAGGGACACCAGGATCATCTCCTATGCAGGATGTGCATTCCAACTTTTTTTTTTGTCTTTTTCTTTGCAGCAGAGGTTTCCCTGCTGACCATCATGTGCTACGACCGCTACGTGTCCATCTGCAAACCCCTGCACTACGGGACCCTCCTGGGCAGCAGAGCTTGTGCCCACATGGCAGCAGCTGCCTGGGCCAGCGCCTTTCTCTATTCACTGCTCCACATGGCCAATACATTTTCCCTGCCCCTGTGCCATGGCAATGGCTTGGGACAGTTCTTCTGTGAAATCCCACAGATTCTCAAGCTCTCCTGCTCCAACTCCTATCTCAGGGACTTTGGGCTCATTGCATTTTCCATCTGTTTAGCACTTGGTTGTTTTGTGTTCATTGTTTTCTCCTATGTGCAGATCTTCAGGGCTGTGCTGAGGATCCCCTCTGAGCAGGGACGGCACAAAGCCTTTTCCACCTGCCTCCCTCACCTGGCTGTGGTGTCCCTGTCCATCAGCACTGGCGCATTTTCTCACCTGAAGCCTCCCTCCATTTCCTCCCCATCCCTGGATCTGGCCCTGTCAGTTCTGTACTCGGTGGTGCCTCAAGCCCTGAACCCCCTCATCTACAGCCTGAGGAACCAGGAGCTCAGGGCTGTAGTGTGGAGACTGATGACTGGATTTTTCAGAAACGTTAAACAGCTTGCCAATTTCTGCAAATCACTTGTAATAAAAGACATGTTTGATATTCTTGCTGGTATAATTTTGGAGGTTCTATTTCTTTGTATTACGTCTTTAATTTTTTCCACAAAAAAAGTCATTGTTTGTGCCATTTCTCATTTTGTTTCTCTCCACCTCCACTGTGGCCACAGACTGTGTCAATGAGGGGCTGTGCTCTTGGTGGCTTTAAAGGAACTCAAGGATCTCCCAGCCAAGGTTTCTGCAGAGATGCCCCTTTGGTTCCCTTCTCTGCAGCTGCAGCAGCAATGTCTGTGTGCAGAGCTGGGGGCACATCAGTGCTGGCACAGCAGCTGTGCCCAGCAGCAGCAGCAGCAGCCCTTGGTGTTGCCACTGCTGCTGCCGTGGCCCTGCCCCGCTGCCCTGCTGGCCCTGGTGTTGCTGTAGGGCCTGAGTGCTCTCGGGGCCGGGCACAGTGCTGGGGGTGGCAGTGCCGGGGCTGCAGCAGGGACAGGCCATGGGCACTGCTGGGGCAGCGCTGACGCCTCAGGCCAGGGCCTGGGGGCTGCAGGCTCCTTGCCCAGGCTCTCTCCAGAACACTTTGCCCAGGCCAATGCTGAGCACAGAAAAGCCCCGGGAGCAGCCCCAGGCTGGCCGTGGGCAGGCTGGGGGCAAACAGCATGGCTGGGGCTCTGCAAGGTGCCTGGGGGAGACAAGGGAAGGAGCAGCAGAGCAGGGGCTGATCCATCCCCACTGTGCTGGACACCCCAGGGCAGCGTCCCACAGCGTCCTCATGCACCTGCCAACAACATCCCCCCTCTGCAGCCCTGGCCTCTCCCCCAGCTCACACAGGTGCCGCATCCTTGCAGGCACAGACACGGCAGCACTGCCTCAGGAGCCCCTGTTTGCACTGCCCAGAGCAGGCGTCAGCACCCCCATGGTGTTGGTGTGGGGAGATGAAGCTGAGGGAGCACAAATGCCATCAGCCCCTGGGGCCAGGAAGGCCTGGGAGACAGCAGGGAAACCACTCAGTTTTGTGGTGGCCTCTGAAGTCACACAGAAAGTTTGTTCCCATCAGCTGGGAGGTTCCTGTGCCACTGCAGATGTTGTTTCTCAGAGCCAGGGCTGCCTCACAGCCACCCCCAAACTGCTCTGAGCATTTCCTTTGCTTCACCTTGGGCTCCTTTACTCTTCCTTGGTCCATAGTCCTTTCTCTTGTTCACCCCTGTTCCCTCCCCTGCAAACAGACCATCCCTGGTTGCCCTTTTCTCTCTGGCCCCACTCCCCATTTCAGTTCCTTACTTGGTACCATGGGAACGTCCCTTTGGGAGCAGGATCATCCTCCAAGTGCTTCAGGAATTGTCTGCAGGCTCCTGCAGTGCCTCGTGCTGCTCCCTTGCCAGAGGCACCCCAGGCCAGGGTGGCCCATCTGGGCTGGTGTGTCTGGCTGTGGGGCTCCCTGTGCTGGGCAAGGAGGAGGAGCTGCAGAGGCTCTGCAGGACTGACAGGATGGGCTTGGGGGCTGTGAGGAGAAGCTGAGGGACCTGGGCTGCTGGAGCTTCTGAAGAGGAGACCCAGGGCTCATCCTGAAACTGCTGCAAGGGTGGTTTCTAGAGAATCACAAATCAGCAAGGCTTGGAAAAGACCTTCGACATCATCAAGTCCAAGCTGTGCCCTGACACTGCCTTGTCTCCCCTGAGCCTCCTCTTCTCCAGGATAAACAACCCCAGCTCCCTCAGCCTCCTCACAGGACTTGTGCTCCAGACCCCTCACCAGCCTTGCTGCCCTTCTCTGGACATGCTCCAGCCCCTCCATTTTCACCCTAAATTGGGGGCCTCAGAGCTGGACACAGCACTCTAGGTGCTGCCCAACCAGCGCTGAGCACAGGGGAAGAATCACTGCCCTGCTCCTGCTGGCCACACTGTTCCTGATCCAGGCCAGGAGCCATTGGCCTTCTTGGCCACCTGGGCACACTGCTGCCTCATGTCCAGCCTGCTGTCCATCTGTCCCTGCAGGTCCCTTTCGTCCTGGCTGTTGTGCAGCCACTCTGTCCCCAGCCTGTAGTGCTGCAGGGGTTGTTGTGGCCAAAGTGCAGGACCCAGGACTTGGCTTTGTTATACCTCACATTGTTGGATTAGGGCCCTGGATCCAGCCTGTGCAGGGCCCTGTGCAGAGCCCTCCTGCCCTCCAGGAGATCAACACTCACACCCAGGTGGGTGTCAGCATGATTCCATGTGGCCCTAGAGTGTCACAATGATTTCCACAATTCCGTGACTCCGTAGTGTCACAATGGATCCTTGTTTTCATGAGGTCTCACAATGCAGCAATTGTTTCCTTGTTCCACAGTGTCACAATGGATTCTTGGTCCCATGGGGCATCATGGTGTCAAATTTTTTTCTTTCATTCCACAAGTCTCTGAAGTGTCACAATGGGCTCTTGGTTAGAAGAAGTCCAGCAGTGTCACTGTGGTCTCCATAGTGCCACAAGGCCCCAAAGAGTAACAGTGATCCCTTGGGTCCAGGGGCCCTTGCAGTGTCACCATGGCCCCACTGTTACACTAGGTTGCACACTATCACAATGGACTCCTTGCTTCCAAGAGGCCAAAAAGTGTCACAACTGTCTTCTTGATTTCATGAGGCCCTGGGGAGTCACAGGGGCCCTGAGTTCCATGAGGCCCCAGAGTGCCACAACAGACTCCTTGTTTGCACGGTGTCACAATGAATTAAACAAGATCCTGCTGTGACACAAAGGATTCTTGGTTCCATGACTCCCCACAGTGTTACAGTGTCACTGTGGTGTCTAAGCACATGAGGCCCTGCAGTATCACAGTGGGCCCTTAGTCCCAGGGGCACCTCAGTGTCTAAATTGTTCCCTTAGTTCCATGAGTCCCTGCAGTGTAACAATGGCCCCTCGGTTCAAAAAGGCCTACTGTGTCACAGTGGCCTCAGTGATTCCACGATGACCCAAATTTGCCAATGGACAATGTCACAATGGACACCTTGGTTCCATTTAGCCATGCAGTGTCACAATGGCCCCTTGATTCCCAGGGGCCCTGCAGTGTCACAATCATCACAGAATCACAAAATCAACCTGGTTCGAAAAGACCTTTGAGATCATCAAGTTCAACCTGTGACCCAACACCACCTTGTCACCCAGACCATGGCACCGAGTGCCACATACAGACTTTCCTTCAACATTTCCAGGGACGGTGACTCACCCGGCTCCCTGGGCAGCTCATTCCAATGCAAAATCACCCTATCTGTGAGTAATATTTCCTAATGTCCAGCCTAAACATCCCGTGGTTACGCTTAAGGCTGTGTTGTCTTGTCCTTTCACTGTTCCCTGGGAAAAGAGCCCGATGCCCACCTGGCTGCACCCTCCTGTCAGGGAGTTGTAGAGAGTGATGAGGTCTCCCGCTAGCCTCCATGCCCCTCTATGTCCTTCTAAATTGGGGGGCTTTCATTACCCGCTCTTAATATTAGCTGAGTTTGTAGTGGTTTTAGAGTGCAAAAGTGGGAATGAGAGTACTGTTTAACCAAAATCAATGCACCTTTTTTGATGTGCCCACAAAACTGATATGCGATAGTGAGAGAGAGAACAGAGAGGGATTAAACAATAGAAAGAGAGAGAAAAGGACAGAGAGAGAAATAGAAAAGATGGGAAAATAGCTACCGACGGATGACAGATGGGTCCTCATAGCTCTTTTGCCAATAGACCACCTTTGCAGTCCTCGTGGCATTGCTAATGGATTCTGTTTTCCATGGGGAGGCCTCCAGAGGAGTCTCCTCCGAGGCTGAATATAAAGGTCTTTCTGAATCGAAGGCAGCTGGCCAGAGCAAAGATGGCAGGGGGAAACTTTGTGATCAAGGCCCGTGCACAATGGGGAGAACAGGACAAGCTGGCCCCTTCAGTCCAGGTACAGGTGATTTGGCTCACAGCAGGCAGTGTACTGTGGCCTCCATTGTTCTGGCAGGATTTAGATCCAGCAGCGAGACTTGAGTCAGCACACCTGGCTGGTCAGCAGCAGCTCATCAGCTTTTGGGGTCCCAGCCCCTCTTCCCCCAAAGCTTCTTTTCCATGATGAAAACGAGAGACATATTGAAGGTCTTTGGGCTGACTCTCACACCCAGTGACCTGTCCCATTTTTCTCATCACGTGGGAGAAGCTCACACTCCTCTCCTAGTTTTTTGGAACTGAAATGTTCCCTTTCTCCCCCTCCCCCACTGCTCTCACCAATGTGTGTGATGTTTTATTCTTAAAGGAACAAAAGCACATCACATGTCCCTCCCGCCCACACTGGAAACATTTGACCCTCCCAGCCACTGGTGGTCCAGCTGGAATGGTGGCTGGTGCTGCAATCCGGCCTCTGAGCCCAGACCCTTTCCGCTGTTCATCTGGGTCCCTTATGGCTCACTTGGTGCAGGTCTCAGTGAGGAGGTCCAGGGTTGGAGGTGGAGCAACCAGAAGCCCAGAGATGATCCTCTTGCAGACATCACTGGCATTGCTTTGTGCCACTTCCAGGCACCAAGTGGCTTTGTGCCACTTCCAGGATCATCTTCTGTTGCAACTCCTGGTGCTCTCTCTGGTTTTCCACCACTGCATGAAGTCTATCTATAAAATCTAGGAAAGGCTCAGAAGGGGATTGTTTAATTGAGATAGAACTCTGCCTAGGATCTTTAGTGGGCATGATCTGAAATGCCCTTTTGGCAGCATCCTTCACGTGATTTAACACAGGAGGGGTTACTGGGTTAGACTGGGTTTTACTGGTTTGTACTGGGATGGGATGCTGGTGGTTACTGGGTTGTACTGGGTAATACTGGGAGAGGAGCAGCATATGAGGGAGCACCCTGAGCTGGCAGGGATGACTTGGTGGCCAACTATGTGTTATATTTGTTTATGCTGGGATGGGATGTTGGGGGCATTAGTTTATACTGAGTTATACTGGGATACACTAGTTTGTACTGGGATGGGGTGCTGGGAGTTACTGGGTTTTACTGGGTTACACTGGTTTGCACTGGTTTATACTCATTTTTACAGGAATGGCTTGCTGGGAGCATTGGTTCATACTGTGTTATACTGGGATGTACTGGGTTATATTGGGATGTACTGGTTTATAGTGGGATGGGGCTTGGGACCCACTGGGAGTGACTTCAGGTTCAGCTGGCCTTACTGGTTTATACTGGGAGCTGCCCCCACAGGGCTCAGGTGATTGGGGGATGCTCCTGATGCTTGCCGGTTCATACTGGTGCCCTCCCAGTATAAACCTGGTAAAAGTAGGAGCCCCAAGACCACACTGGGAGCCCTTAGAGCTGCCTTTCATGGGTAGACCTGACGTCCCAACATCCCTGTTGGTTTGAACGGGTAGTCCTGATGTCCCTTAATCCCTATTGACTTCAATAGGGTAGACCTTGTGCCCCTAAACCCCATAGAGAGAATGGGTTTGGGTGCATTAACCCTTACTGGTTTGTACTGGGAGCTGCCACCTCAGGCTGCAGGGGCTCGGGGGCAGCTTCCGTGGCTTACTGGTTTGTACTGGTGCCCTCCCAGTCAACACCTGGGACCACAGACAGGCACTGGTGGCCAGGTAGGACCCCGAGGCCAAGCTGGCCTTTGCCATGACCTTGCTGAGCCACAACTTCTCCAGCTTCTTGGCCTGGCACCACTGGCTGTGACTCCTGGCACCCACCAGGAACTGCAGGAATGGCGAGGCTGGGATGCTGCCCCCCGAAAGGCTGAAGGAAGGTGAGAGATTCCCCTGGAAAAATTCCCAGAATTTCACCAAGATCCTATTCCAAAAATTCTCCAGCCCCTTGCTTGAACTTGAGCTCTGTTGGGTTCAATGGTGTCCAAAAATTTCCATTGACTTCAATGGGTAGATCTGCTGTCCCAAAAATCTCCGTTGACCTTAATGACAAGACCTGTTTTCCCTAAATCCCCATTGACTTCAGTGGTAGACCTGATGTCTTTACAGTTGTTAATGCGTATACCTGGTGTCCCCAGATCACCATTTCCATTGATGGTAGACCTGTTTTCCTGAAATCCCCATTGGTTTCAATGGGTAGACCTGGTGTCTTTAAATCCCCATTGTCCTTAAAGATTAGACCTGGTGGACCAAAAAATCCCATTATTTCAATGGGCAGACCTGACATCCCTAAATTCCCAGTAATGCCTGGACCCAATTTTCCAAATTCCCCACATTTGTGGCTTGACCTGGTGTTCCAAAATTCTCTTTATCTTTAATTAAGATGAATCTGGTGTCCCTAAATCTCCATTGCCTTGAATGGGCAGACCTGGTTTCCCCAGATTGACATTGCCCTTAACAGACATGGTCTCTGAAAAATCCCTTTTGATTTTCATGGGTAGACCCCATGTCCCTAAATCCCCATTGGTTTCAAAGGCTAGACCTGTTGTTCCTAAACATCATTGGTTTTAATGGTAGACTTGTTGTCCCTAAATCCTCATTGGATCAAGAGGTTGAACCTGTTGGGCCTAAAAATCTCCACTGGTTTTAATGGGTGGACTTCTTGTCCTTAAAAATCCCCATTTGTTTTGATGGGTAGACCTGAGCCACCTCACACCTGGGTGCCTCCATTCAGATCTCAGGGTGTCCCCTGGCTGCCCCCCTGAGATTTTGGGGTGCCCCCTTTGCCCCTCCCCAGAGCTGGAGCTGCTGCAGAACGCCGTCTTCACCGACCCCACAGACTAAAGCACGTGGGTGTACCTGCACAGCATCCTCTCCAGAGGTAACTCGGGGCTTCCTCCCATCCCTGGGGCCCTCCCCTGGAGTTTTGGGGTGCCCCTTGAATGTTGGGGTGCCCCCTGAATTTTGGAGTGTCCCCCCACAGCCCCCCTGCCTCAGAGTGTCATCTGTGTGAACACTGACTGTGAGGACGCGATTCTGGCAGTCATCTTCTGCCAGGCCATCAGGGTGAGTAGGGATCCCTGGGAACCCCAAAAAATCACCTGGATTCTCCCCTCCCCAAATCACCCTGGTACTCCCCAAAACCACCTGGATACACCTAGATACTCCTTCAAATCACCTCAGTACCCACAAAAAATTATTTGAGAACCCCTCAAAAGTCATCTGGATACACCTGGGTACCCCCCAAAATCCTCGGGCCCCACCAAACTGGTGGTTGTGAATCCCATTGCTTTGACTGGGTAGACCGGTGTCCCTAAATCACTGTTGACTTGATTGGGCAGACTTGGTGTCCTGTCTACCCCCATTTACCCCCAGTAACCCTTCCCAGTGTACCCAGCAATGCCCCAGGGCTCACAGTAACTCCAGTGCCCACCCTCAGCCACTCCCAATGCTCCCAGTAACCCCAGTTCCCGCCCTTAGCCACCTCTAGTGCTCCCAGGAATAGCTCCCAGTTTGATTAGTTTACCCTCCCAGTCCTCCAAGTAGCCTCTCCCAGTGCTCCCAGTTTGCCCAGTTTCCCCCTTTCCTCCCTCCCAGTGCTTCCAGTTCCCCACCAGTGCTTCCAGTTCCTCCCCCAGTGCTTCCCCTTAGCCTTTCCCAGTGCTCCCAGTTTTACCAGTAACCCTTCCCGACCAAGCCCTATTAATGGACAGCCCTGGTATCCCTACATCCCCATTGACTTTAATTGGGGTAGACCTGGTTTCTGTGATGTGGATAGGAAAAATAAAAAGTAAAACAGGCCTGAACTTTTAAACTTACAAAGATAGTTTATTTACACACTCTAAAGTATAAAGGAAAAAATAAAAAGAAAAAAAATTGAAGCTTCAAAACACTTCTCTTTCCCCCAGAAACTGTTCACTTTCCCAAAATTAACATAGAGAGACAAAACTGTGATTTTCAGTCAGTTTCAACTATTTAAACATAATCTTTCATCACCTTTGGAGAGGAGTCTCACTAGATGTCCCATTGGAGACATTCACCACAAGAACAAACCAGTCTGGTGGCTCCCAATGTCACCAACCTCCAGCCGCTGGAATTTTGCAGATTGTGCCATCTCACCCATGAGAGCCTTTCTCTTGGCTACTCATGGGCCTCTCAGCATATTTGGTATATTAGTTTAAGAATGCTTTTTTTAGTATTTTGCAAAGATCCTCTTCTTCTATCTTTAAAATCGTTTCTCTCTCAAGACACCTCCTTTCACTACAGCTAAAGGGCCAAATCTGCGTCTCAGACAGCTGAGACCTCTTTTATCTCAGGAGCTGTGGAACTTACTCTACAAACATTCTCAATGAAATCTCAATTACATCAGTCTATTACCTTCAGCTGGAACAGCATTCCCCCAAAACAGCATCAATAGATTACAAGAAATAGTCCATTTCTCCATGGTTTACATCTAGAGAAGTCCAGTCAAAAATGTCCACTTGCTCAATCCTTTCTTCCAGACAACCTTTATCAGTTCTTTTGCTGACTGTATCATACTGTCTCTCTACATTTTAAATCACTCTGGTCTCCTTCTCTTCCTCTGCGAAAGGGTTGGAGTTCTGAAAGCTTGATGTTGCCAGGAAAGGGTTAAATCTGCCCAAGGTCTTTTTCTCTCTCTTGCTGCAGCTCGCAAATGTTAGAATGATATTGAAACCCTGTATGTCCACGGAGATGTAACTACTTTCAATTGGTTCTTTCCTGAACTTCCTGAAAACTCATTTGCTGGTCAAAACCACCACAGCATGGGAACTGATGAAAAAAGATAGATGAAATTTTTTGTAAGTTAGACTACGTGCATAAGTAAAAGTGTATATTTGTGCCTTACTAACTTTCTGTCAAACTTTTGCCAACTATATTGATGACATTTGCTTTGCACCAATGTAGTCAATGACTTAAGATCACACTTTGTTAACAGTATATAAGCTGGAGAACACACAGAATAAAACTTCTTCCATTTTGTATCCTGATCATGTGTGTGTGTGTCACATCCGACCTAACAGTAACAGCCAGGGCGGTGCCGTCCAGCGCTGCCCTCAGCTCCAGGCACGCCAGGTTCAGGTGTGGGGGAAAAAGAACAAAATTTGGGGCAGTTTCCCACCCTAAATTGGGAATTTCCAAGCCTGAAATTGGTGTTTTTAACCCCAAAATATTTGGGACATCAGGTCTACCCACTGAAATGATTGGCAGGGAAAGGGCACCAGGTCTACCCTTTGAAATCAATGGATAGAAAAAGAAACCAGATCTACCCTAGTAAAGCAAAATGGGATTTAGAGACACCAGGTCTACCCATTAATAGCACTTGATCAGGAAGGGTTACTGGTTAAAATGGGAGTACCTGTCAGGGCTAAGGGCAAGCTCTGGGAGAAGAACTGGAAGCACTTGGGGGGTTTAGGAAGCACTGGGAGGGAGGAATGTGGGAAACTGAGCAAACTGGGAGCACTGGGAGGGGTTACTGGGAGCACTGGGAGTGGTTAAATGGAGGCAATGGGGTTATTGGGAGCTCCGGGGCATTACTGGGAGCACTGGGAAGGGTTACTGGGGATAAATGGGGGTAAAATGAACACCAGGTCTACCCACGCAAGTAAATAGGGATTGAGGGACACCAGGTCTACCCATTCAAGTCAATATGAAAAATGGGACACTGCGTCTGCGTCTACGCAGTCAAAGAAGTGGGTAGTCACGACCACCATTTTGGTCAGGGGCCCAAGAATTTTTGGGGGTACTCAAAATTCTGTATCCAGGTGATTTTTGGGGAGAATCCAGGAGATTTGGGGAGATACTCAGGTGGTTTTGGGGGGTACCCAGGTGATTTTGGAAAGTACCCAGGTGATTTTTGGGAAGGACTGAGAAATTTTGGGGGTATCTAGCTGATTTGGGGGGGTACCTAGATGTATCCAGGAGATTTTGAGGGTACTCAGGAGATTTTTGGGTGTATCCAGTGATTTTTTTGGGTTACTAAGGTGATTTGGGAGGTACCCAGGTGATTTTGGGAGTTCCAGGGTGTCCCCACTCACCCTGACAGGCCGGGAGAAGATGACGGCCACCGTCGTGTACTCCTGGTCGATGTGGACACAGATGACCCTCGGCAGCAAGGGGGCTGTGGGGGGACACCCCAACATTCAGGGGGCACCCCAACATTCGGGGGGCACTGAATCATGATTTTAAAGAGCTAAGATTTTAGCTGAGAGATTAAAGTAATTTATATGGATCAGGGTGTAAGTTAGATTAGCAAATGATAGGTTAATGATTATTAGATGCTTAAGCTAAGGCTAATTGTTTTATTGTTTGCCATTATGAGCTTGTTTATAGAAGGAAATGGAGTAAGTGAACCGTTATAAGAACAGATTGAAACCAGTAGAACAATGACCAGCACCTGGACTTTCTATCAATCAATCAATCAATCAATCACAAAGCAGGGGACCTTGGATCGTGCCAGAGGGTCACAGAGACCTGAGGAAGACTCCTCTGACTTCATCTTTTGAGACAACCAACCCCAATTCAAGAGAAGAATTGCGCACACGTGAGGGACTAACAGCCTCATTTAATACAGAGTGGGGATGGGAGTTGCTGGGGTTATGCATATATATTATATGTAGGATCTTGGGAAATATAAAGAAGGCAGAGAACCTTGTACAGGGTGGTGATGCCTTTTGGAGGTGATTCCTGTGCCACCCGCTGGTGTTAGTAAAAATACCACTTTCTAACTTTTACTAATTAGAGAGTCTCTGTCCATGATCATATCTGTTTTTAATGATTCACCCTTGAGGAGATTGTCTGAAACTCTGGAGTTTTAGATTCCTCAAATAAAAGAAGAAAAACCCCTCTTTTGGCTCAGTGAAGCCACTTCTCTGAGCAAAGCAGATCCCACGTGAGTGAGGAGAGACTCACTTTGAGGTTGGGGTTCGGGAATAAGGAGCAAGGTTGTCCACACTGGGTCAGACCTCAAGGCACAGCTTCTGTGAGCAGGCCAGACCTCCTTAGGAGTGTCCCTGGGTCAATATCAATAAGTGAATGTTGCAGTCATCTCTTCTCTGAAGAGAAAAATACACCCTTGAAAAAAGGAATGTGGGTTTATAAAAAGCTCTATGAAATATTTCTCCAAAACACTAGGAAAAAAAACTTCCTACTGAACTGCACCAGACCAGAAGGAAATCAAGGCACAGCCATGGTTTGTCAGGACTTCCCTGCACTTGGTGCTGAGCCCTGGAACCTCAGGGCCTGAGAGGAGATTGCAAAAACTTTGCCAGGAGTCAAAGTCAGAGGAAACACCCAAAGTGTCTTGAAGTATTAATGGGTCCCACTATGGTCAAACCCCAACACAGTCTCCTCATGAGGTCTGTAGAGGAGAGAACTGGAGGCCAGGACTGCACAAAAACCTCTCAGAGACTCAGCATGGGATGGAAAATCCAAAGGAAAATCCAAAGTATCTTAAAAATCTTGAGTATCTCAAAGCATTACTGAGACCCACTGTGTGTCAGTGCAAAGTTCTCAAGGGACTCATTAAAGCAGATAATTGGAGGCCAGGATTGCACAAAAACTTCTCAGAAACTCAGTGGCAAAAAGAAGTATTTAAATTATACCTGAGTATTTTGAAGTATTAAAAAACCCCACTGAGTGTTTTTACTGACTAAGAATCCCAAGGGACTCGTTAAAGCAGATAATTGGGGCCTTGATTGCATAAACTTTTCCTAAAGTCAGTTTGAAAAGGGAAATACCAAGTACCTTAAAATAACTGAAGTACCTTAAACAATTAATGAACTCCACTGAGTGTTGTTACTGACAAAGCCTCTCAAGGGACTCATTAAAGCAGAGAATTGGAGGCCAGGATTGCAAAACCTCTCAGAGACTCCAAGGCAAAAGCCAAACCCAAAGTCCTTGGAAAAACCTGCAGTCCCTGGCAGCATGAAGGAGCCCCCCAGGGCCATTGCTGACCAAGGCTCCTTCCCCAGGGACTCCTTCCAGCACATCCTGGAGGCCACTGGCATGGGAGGGGGATGCTGAGGGCAGCACAAGGGGCTGACAGTGCCCAGCCTTGCTGGGGCTGTGCCAGGAGGCCCCAGGGCCTCAGGTCAAGGTGTCTCCTCAGTGTCCTTGGTGGCACAGAGGCTGCTGTGGCCCAGGGCACCAAGCCTTGGCTTCTCTTTGTCCCCACCTGTCATCACTGCCTGCAGTTCTCTGCTCTGCCTGGGGCCTGGGGACACTTTCTGTGTCGTGTCCCTCAGTGGGACCCATTAAAACTTCCAGAAACTTTGGATTTGGATTCTGCCTTGGAGTTCTGGAGAGGTTTCTTCAGCTCCCTCTCAGGGACTGATGTTCAGGGCCTCAGCAGAAAGCCCTGAGAGGGTCATTAAAGTCCTTGTGCTGTTTCTGTGCTGATGAGCTGGGCTGAGCTCCTGCATAGAGACAGATCCTGGCAACCAAGAAGAGCTTAAAAACACATTTCTCTGGATGAGCAGCTTTTCTGCCAGCCCAGCAGGGCTGGGGCACTGCCTGCAGCCACCCCAGGCACAGCACACAGGCACACAGGGCTTCAGCTCAGCCTGGGCTGGCAGCACAGAGCAGAGCTCACTCAGGGCTCACTGCAGGAGAAATTCTCCCAGGCTTGCAAACAGTCACTCTCTGGCTGGGGGAAGAGAAGCTGCAGCTCCTGCAGGGATCTCCTGAAGCTGCCACATCCCACAGCTTGGAGCACCTTCCAGGAGCACTCTGGGAGCTGCTGCAGGGCAGGGATGTGGCCCTAGGGCAGGGCTGGGTTTCCCTGCTGCCCCAGGCCAGGCCCAGCACAAGGCAGCTCCCTGGGGCCAGGCTCTGCTGCAGGGCTGAGCAGCCGGGGCTGCAGCCAGGGGTGCCCAGGGCTGTGGTGCAGAGCAGGGTCCTGCAGCCCAGGGCGCTGTGCTGGCCCAGGGACTCTGCTGCCTGCCAGGGACAGCTCTCAGCCGGCCCGGGGAGCTGCTGCCAGCGCTGGGGAGAAGCTGTGGGGGAAGGAGCCACCCTGAGCAGGGCAGGGGCTGCTGCTGCTGCTGCTGCTGCTGCTGCTGCTGAGAGGGGCTGTGTGGGGCAGGGCTGCTCCCAGCTCCACACCAGCCTGGGCATAGCTGTGGAGGACACTTGCCAAAAGCAGGTAAGCCTGGCATTGCTGTAAGGATCAGGAGCTTTCCTGAGAGTGTTTTCAATTTCATGCTTGGAGAAGGGTGGGAAATTTTGGGTGATGACTAAAAGATTTTTGCTTTTTATATATTTTTCATATATTCATAGCTCACTTAAATACTTTTACTTAGTTGTAAATCTATAAACTGTAATTAACTCTATTCAATTGCTTTTGCATACTTCTCTTACTATAATCAGTAATTAACTCTATTATCTTTCCTTCCCTTTTTCGTAGATATTTAAACAATAAGCTTGTAAATACATTCCTGAAATACTGTATAGACTTATTATCAGGAAGACGACCTCCTAGAAGAATCTTTTGGTTTCTAACCAGAGTTTGAGCAGTCAAAAATAAGTGGGGCAAAGAAGCCCTTGGACCTACTCCAAGGTATTTAACCCAGGGGTATGTAACTGGGGAAACTGAATAAAGTTTTGGATGTTCCTGGTAAATATGTTCATTAATAAACTTCAAAGGTTGCTGAACTGAGGGGCTGGGTGTGCCCCATCCCCTTTAGGACTCCTGGAAGTTTCCAAAGAAGGTCTAGTTGTTACTTTACTCTTATAACATTTTTACAAGGGTTTTTTTCTCTTTTGATTGTAGGCAACAGGAAGATGAGAGAAGCAGAACAGGAATTGTAATCACAGAATCAAGGAACATTCGGAGTTGAAAGGGACACAGAGGATCATCAAAGAAAAGGTTCACCATTTACCGGTGTCTATGTGTTCCAGGGGTGGATGTATGGGAAACAGATTTTATTTTGGTTACAGTTATCTCCTCTAACTCTTCCCTGTCCTTTTCTCCATGGCAGTACCCATTACCCAGGCACAGCAAATGTCCAACAGCAGCTCCATCAGCCACTTCCTCCTGCTGCCCTTGGCAGACACGCGGCAGCTGCAGCTCCTGCACTTCTGCCTCTTCCTGGGCATCTCCCTGGCTGCCCTCCTGGGCAACAGCCTCATCATCAGCGCCGTAGCCTGCGGCCACCTCCTGCACAGCCCCATGTTCTTCTTCCTGCTCAACCTGGCCCTCACCGACCTGGGCTGCATCTGCACCACTGTCCCCAAAGCCATGCACAATTCCCTCTGGGACACCATAACCATCTCCTACACAGGATGTGCTGCACAGCTCTTTTTCTTTATCTTCTTCATCTCAGCAGAGTTTTCCCTCCTGACCGTGATGTGCTACGACCGCTATGTGTCCATCTGCAAACCCCTGCACTACGGGACCCTCCTGGGCAGCAGAGCTTGTGCCCACATGGCAGCAGCTGCCTGGGCCAGTGCCTTTCTCAATGCTCTCATGCACACAGCCAATAGATTTTCCCTGCCTCTGTGCCATGGCAATGCCCTGGGCCAGTTCTTCTGTGAGGTGCCCCAAGTCCTAAAGCTCTCCTGCTCCAAATCCTACCTCAGGGAAGTTGCACTCATTGCTGTTAGTTCCTGTTTAGTGTTTGGTTGTTTTGTGTTCATACTTTTCTCCTATGTGCAGATCTTCAGGGCTGTGCTGAGGATCCCCTCTGAGCAGGGACGGCACAAAGCCTTTTCCACCTGCCTCCCTCACCTGGCTGTGCTCTCCCTGTTTGTCAGCACTGTTGTGTTTGCTCACCTGAAGTCCCCCTCCATCTCCTCTCCATCCTTGGATGTGGCTCTGTCAGTTCTGTACTCGGTGGTGCCTCCAGCCCTGAACCCCCTCATCTACAGCCTGAGGAACCAGGAGCTCAAGGCTGCACTGTGGAGACTGATGACTGGATGTGTTCAGGAACATGAAACTGCTGGCCAATTTCTGCAAATAACTTGTAATAAAAGTCATCATTGATACTTCTTGTTGGTTTTGCTGTGTGGATTTTTCCTGTGTTTTTTAGTTTTACTTTGTTCAAAAAGTAATGTGTTGTTTGTGTCATATCTCAATTTGTTTCTCACAACCCTCCCTGTGGCAACAGATTGTGTTAATTAGGGGCTGAACTCTTGGTGGCTTTAAAGGAACTCAAGGATCTTCTAGCCAAGTTTTCTGCAGAGATCCCCCTTTGGCTCCCTTCTCTGCAGCTGCAGCAGCAATGTCTGTGTGCAGAGCTGGGGGCAGATCAGTGCTGGCACAGCAGCTGTGCCCAGCAGCAGCAGCAGCAGCCCTTGGTGTTGCCAGTGCTGCTGCCGTGGCCCTGCCCCGCTGCCCTGCTGGCCCTGGTGTTGCTGTAGGGCCTGAGTGCTCTCGGGGCCGGGCACAGTGCTGGGGGTGGCAGTGCCGGGGCTGCAGCAGGGACAGGCCATGGGCACTGCTGGGGCAGCGCTGACGCCTCAGGCCAGGGCCTGGGGGCTGCAGGCTCCTTGCCCAGGCTCTCTCCAGAACACTTTGCCCAGGCCAATGCTGAGCACAGAAAAGCCCCGGGAGCAGCCCCAGGCTGGCCGTGGGCAGGCTGGGGGCAAACAGCATGGCTGGGGCTCTGCAAGGTGCCTGGGGGCAACTGGGATCCTACCGGGATCACAATGGGACAGCCTGGGCCTATGCTGTGGGAGACTGGGATCATACTGGATCATACTGGCAGCAACTGGGACTGCACTGAGAGTGACTGGGAGTGGCTATGAGCAACTGGAATCAGGCTGGAAGCAGCAGAGTACAAATGGGAGTTACTGGGAACATGCTGGGAGCAACTGGGATACACTGGGAGAGACTGAAACCTCAGTGGGGGTAAATGGAAGCAGCTGTGCCCATGCTGGGCTCATAGTGGGATCCTACTGGAACCAGACCGGGAGTGACTGGAAAGGTGCTGGCTGGGACTGGAATTCTCCTGGAGGTGACTGGGAGCAACTGGGCTCAAACTGGGAGTGACAGGCAGTCACTCAGGGCATGACTGGAATAATACTGGGAGTATCTGGAAATGACTGGGGTCATACTGGGAGTGTCTGGAACCAAACTGGGTGTGACTGGGTCCTACTGGATTCATCTTGCGAGCCACTGGGATCACAATGGGTGTGAACAGATCCTGACTGGGGGTTACTGGGAGCTGCTGTTGGGAGGAGAATGTGGACACATTGGGAGCAACTGGCATCAACTGGAAGGGACTGGGACCGTGCTGAGGGGACTGAGACCACAACTAGGGAAAACTGGAATCATTCTGGGAGCAACTGGGACCACACTTTGGGCAACTGCCAGAAACTGGGATCATGCTGGAGGGAGGTGGGAGTAACTGGGAAAGACTGGGATCATTCTGAGGTTACTACAATCTTACTGGGGCAACTGGGATACACTGGAAGTGCCTGTAACTATACTGGGAACAATGGAACTACACTGGGAGGAACTGGGAACAACTGGAACTATTCTGGCAGCAGCTGGGATAACACGGGGTTACAGCACTCATACTGGGATTGAGTGGGAGTGGCTATGAGCAACTGGAATCACACAGAAAGCCACTGGGATTAACTGGGAATGACTGGGAGCATGCTGGGAGTGACTGAGATATACTGGGGGAGACTGGGAGCCATGAGGATCATACTGGAGGCTACTGGGGTCATACTGGTATTTATAGGGAGCAACTGGGGTCACACTGGGGGCCACTGGAATCATACTGGGAGTGACTGGCATCCAACTGGGATTATAGTGGGTGTTAATGGACCCTGAGTGTTGGTCCCTGGGAGCTACCAGGCCTGTGCTGAGAGCCTACTGGGGATACAGTGGGAGCAACTGGGAATAAATAGGAATGACAGGATGTATGCTGGTGACAACTGGGATGTACTGGCAGTGACTGGGATAAAACTGGGGGCAAGTAAACCATGCTGTGGTAACTGGGTATAACTAGAAATCACTCTGAGGATGTTCAGGGCAACTGGGATATACTGGGAGTTCCTGAGATCATGCAGATGGTGACTGGGACCACACTGGGAGCCACTGGGAATGTGCTGGGGGGAGCTGGGGGAACACGCTGGGGGAAACTGAGGAGAAGTGTGAGTGACTGGGCCATGCTGGGACAGACTGGATCATACTGGGAATGACTGGGACTATACTGGGGACAACTGGGAGAACTGGGAGCACAGTGGATAATAGCGGGTGCAACTGGGAACAACTGGGACTGTGCTGGCGGCAAATTGCATCAAAATGGGGAATGACTGGGAGAGACTGGGCTCATACTGGGAGGAAGATGGATCCTCAGGGGAGTGAGGGGAAGTGACCAGGATCGTTCTGGGAGTGACTGGGCTCATACTGGGAGTGCTGAGGAAACTGGAACCAGACGGACAGAGCAAGTGGGCTCATCCTGGGAGCAGCCACTTCCAGCACCAGGACCCCAGTTCCCTCCACACCCTGGGCTGAGTGGGGGGCTCAGCCCAGGACCCTCATCATCCTGGGGGAGGGGACATGGTCCCCGTGTGCAGACCCAGGAGGAGTTTAGGGGGTGGGTGGGTCGTGGGGGACCCCAGCAGTCTTGGGAGGGAGGGGAGAAAAGGGAGACCCCCAGGATGGGTTTGGGGGGAACAAGATTGGAGCCTCCAGATACCGAATCTGATGAGGAGAATGATGACGATGGCAGCAGTGATGGACACAGCAACCACCAGGGTGAGATTCCCACTGGATTCTGGCTCTGGGAAGCACAGGATGGTGAGAAGAGGAGAGGAACCCCCATCCTGTGGCTCCACAATCCCAAATTCCCAATTCCCACATTCCACATTCCCAGCCTCACCCCAGGAGAAGATCTTGGGCTCTGGCATTCCGGGATGCTCCACCCGGCACCGGTGCTGCTCCCGTTCCTCTGGCAGCGCCTCAATCCTGGCCCAGGTGTGGAAGGTGCTGTTACTGCTGTGAACGATCCCGGATTTCATCCCCCTTCATCCATCTGATCCTGATGGTGCTGGGGTAGAATCCGTACGTGAGCAGGACAACGTCAGGGTCCCGTGTTCCACTTTCCCAGACACATGGACATCAGGGGTCTCTGGAATGGGACAACTGTGGAATTCCATAGCAATGGGATGGGGGTGAGATCTGCTCATGGAATTTCATGGGAATGGCATGGCAATGAGATCCATCTACAGAATCCCCATGGGAATGGGACAGCAGTGGGATCCATCCATGGAGGTCCCATGGGAATTCCCATGTTCCCAAATTTTGTCCTCCCAAATCCCACATTTCCAAATCCCACATTCCCATGGAATTCTACCCTCCCCACCTTTACGCTCCAGTGCCTCCCACCCATATCTGAAATATTTCCACAGACATCCCAGGCAGGTGTGCCCCAGGGATTTGTTCATTCCTCAGCTTCGATCTCATCCTGTTCCCAGCGCCTCTTGGTGACCTGGGCAGCGCCGTCGGCCACCAGGAATCCCCTGGATCCCAGCCGAAAAGAGGTATTCCTGCCCATCGGAGCCGAGCCGATTGGATCCGCAGATCTCCCGTGGACAGAGTCACAGCCGGAAACCTCCTGCAGGTGTGAGACCTGGGGAGGATTGGACCCATGAAGACCCACGGAATGTGTCCCAGCCCACGAGCCCATTCCAGCCCACAGAGCCCCAGAGTCTGATGGAGACCCACAGAGCCTCATCCCAGCCCCTTGGATCTGCATGGATGCACATCCCAGCGCCCCAGATCCCGGCCCAGCCCCACGGATCCCCACTGCAGTCCCACAGTGCCATGGCAGCCCCACAGATCCCCCAGCCCCGGCTCCCGCCTGAGCCCCGCTCTGGCTGTGCCGCTCCTGCAGCATCTGCAGCTCCCTGCTGGCCCGTGCCGGTGCCGCTCCTTGTGCCGGCTCCGGCCATCCCAATATCCCGGCTCGGCTCCGGCCGCCATCCCCGGCGGCTGCGGCTCCGCCGCCCCGCTGGCTGTGGCAGCGCTGGAAGGGATCCCATCCAGGACCCCATGGACAGGAACTGGGGAACCCCGGCCGGCTCCGACAGCGCCACGGGCAGGACCGCAGGGAGAGGAGAACTGGGGGACACGAGATTTGGGTCTGGGGTCACGGTGAAGGAAAGGGGGAACAGGGAAGCTGGGAGAGCAGGAAGGGTTTGGGGTTCAGGATTAGAAATGGGGGTGGGTGGTAGATGGGGATAGTGGGTTAAGTGGGTCCCTGTAGTTAGGAAAGGTAGCTCAAGGGTCCCCGGTGTCCCCAATCCCTTTTAAGGTGGGAAATCCTGGGATGTCTGGGAATAGGGTCCCGAGTGTCCTCACGATTAGGGAGGATGACCTGGTCTGGGAAGGCAGGAATAGAGTTGCAGGGCAAATGGTCAAGCAAAAAGGGGCTCTGGGGAAGGGAGGCGGATGGCCAGGAAAGGGTGCAGGGGTGTTTGTGCTGGATAAGTGCGCAGATGAACCCATGCTCGGGAATGGGTTTGGGTGCTCCGGAATGGGCGTCAAAGAATCCCAGTGCCAACACGGAGCCCCTGAGCCCTGCAGCATTTTGGGGGGTGTCCAGTGCAGCTCTATGGCAGGAGGGCAGGATCCGGGAAATGTACCAGGTTGACTGGACAGCTGGATTGGACTGGGACACCAGCATACACTGGATATGCTGGCATACACTGGGATACACCAGGATACTGGGAATATACTGGGATACACCGGGAGACACCGGGAGACACCAGATACACGGATATACCAGAACACCGGCATACACCGGATACACCGGCCCAGAACTGGCAACCCCTGGGAGCACGATCAAAACACACTGGACCCAGCAGGACCAGAACTGGGGAACAGGATCATTGTGGACCACAGGATTGAATGAGAATGACTGGATCATACTGGTTGAAAGTGGAACTTTACTGGCCAAGTGGATGTGACTGGAATGACATGACTATGCTGAGGTAACTGATTACTGGAGTGTCTTAACCATGCTGGAGTCACTGGCAACACACTGAGAGGACTGAGAGTGACTGGTCTACACTGGGGCAACTGATTGACTGGGACCATGCTGGGAAGACTGGATCATAGTGGACTCTACTGGATCATACTTGGAATGACTGGTCCGTGCTGGGGCCACTGAGACAACTGGATCAGACTGGAGGACTGGAGCAACTGAGACTATACTGGGGACACTGGATCATGATGCAGCAGAGTAGAATCATACTGGATGACTGGATCTATGCAACTGGATAAACTGGAGGCTGGACAACTGGATATACTGGAGATACAGGTACCACACTGAGGGTGACTGGTCATACTTGGATCATACTGCAAGTGACTAGGAGCAGCTTGGGGCAACTGGAATATACAGGGAGACTGGAATCATGGCTGGAGGTGACTGGAGCACTGGGAGTGAGTAGAAACAACTGGTGCAACTGGGACTCACTAGGAGAGACCGCAGTACTGGATCACAGAGAACCACAAAAGTTACAGAATAATACTGGAGTATCTGGATGCGGATCATACTGAGTGACTGAACCATGCAGTGACTGAGCAACTCGAACCATGCTGGGGCAAATGCACCAAACTGAGGTACTGGTTCATACTGAATCATACTGGAAGGACTGAGCCGTAAGAGGAGTGACTGAGAACACAATGGGATAACTGGAACCATACTGGGATGCCTGGACTGTAGTAGGGTAATGGGAACACCTGGACCAGCTGGATCATAGTGGGAGACTGGATGATACAGGATCATACTGAGTGTAACTGAAAGACTGGATCATACTGGGGTGACTGGAGCCACAGGGCCATACTGGGATGACCTGGCCCCTCTGGAAACTGGCCCAGCCCCGGGCCACCAAAGCCACTCCAGCAGTGCCCTCCTGCCCCGGCAGGGCAAGAACACCCAAGGAAAGGCTCGTGCTGGCTCAGGGCAGGACAGGGCACTCCCCTGGACTGCCACGGGCACAACAGAGCCGGCTGGGACAGGATTGGGATTTATTCCCATGGATCCCAGCAGGGATTGCTTTCTGATCTCTCTGCTGTCATTGGATTGTCATCAATGCAGATCATTTCCCCATGAATTCCCATGCAATGGGCTGAGGGAGAGATCAATCCACTGAATTCTCACCTGTCTGAGATGAGAGTGAGATCCAGCCACGGAATTGCCATGGGAATTCCTGCATTCCCAAGTCCCCTCATTTCTGAACCCCACATTCCCATGGAATTCCCTTCCCCTCCCACACCCACCTTTGTGCTCCAGAGCCTCCCAGCCATATCTGATGTATTTTGGGCCCTTCCACACAGGTGTGTCCCAGGTAATGCTTCGTCTGCTACCATGATCCCTTTGGATTCCCAGCACCTCTGGGTGATCCAGGCGGCACCGTCGGACACTGCAAAGCTCCCAGATCCCAGCTGGAAGGAGACAAAATCCCACCTGTCATAGCTGTACTGGTAGGATCCATGGATTCTCTGTTGGAAAGGAGGTCACAGCTGGAAACCACCTGCACCATGTGGAGACCTGGGAATGAGGAGAAACAGACCCATGGAGTCGTTTCCCAGCCCTGTTGGAAACCAGACAGAAATCTCCCAGGACCCCGTGCACACAGGCTTAGAGGCAGAAAAGAATGCAGGGCTTGGTTTCAAATTCTCGGAGAAACTGTGATACATCAAGTCACACAGACATGAAGTGGGGATGTAAGTTTTAGTTTCAGGTGAGTAAAAATACGCCTTAAGTGCCTTAAGCAAATAAGAGACTGTATGGTTGATAGAAAAGCCCTAAAATCCAGTTTAAATTTCAGCAGCATTACCTTGTACAAAGTTAACTAAGTCCTAGACATAACATAAATATAACATAGCATTGCTAACATTGCTAGACAGAATAGATAGGGTGTAGGCCTTGTGTAAGAAATGATGACCATTGTCGCCCAACTGTGTTAGACCAGGATAGGTCAAAAAGACAGAATAGCATCGTGTTTGTGGCTGCCTGGATGATTTATGAATAGAGTGCATTGTATCGGGCTGCTGCTGCTGCTTCTGCTTGGCACATGGGGACTCTATGCAGGAAGGCATTTTGCACGATGGCACGGCCTGTAACACTCGGAGCTTTGTGAGACTGATCCAGCCACTTCATAAACGACTTTTACAGCAAGCAGCAGCCTCTCTTGTTCCTCAGCTGGCCTGCTCAAACTTGACAGTTGTTGTTGGAACCCTGGGCACTGAGAATTTCAGACTTGCTCTGCTGACAGGCACTGGCACCCAAGAAAACATTTGACCTGAGGCCTTGGAGAAGGCTTCCAAAACTGGGATTATGGTGTGTAGTTTGAATAGAAGTGTACAATGTCACAGAGGAAAACTTAGAGTTTAAGGGTTTAGAATATAGTAACATATATATATATATAGCAAGATGGAGGTTTTAGGGCATAGGCTTGGTCCTTCTTTTTCACCTTCTTCATGGGTTTGGGTGGTATTTTGTACTTGGGTAGAAAAATCCTCATGGTGGGCCAAAGGTGATTGGTTATTGGTTAAAAGTAAAAATAATTTAGGTGTCCTTTCTTAATTGGACAATTCATCCTTAAAATACCTTGTAGAGAAAGAGATAGGGGTCCATTTTTGATTTGTTAGCTGGAAGTGTTGTAGAACTCACTATTTGTGGGACTGTAATATAGATAAGAATTAATAAACATCTGAGTCGAACACAAAACATTGTCTCGAGCATTTAATCCTGACTGGCAAAAAGAGATAAACACACAAGCTCCCTCTTCCTTAGCCAATGCCTGCCTGCAGCTTGGCTGCCTTTGCCAGCTCTCTTTTTCCAAGCGTTGGACTCCCAGGCTTCTGCCCAGCCCAGGACATTGGTTATTTCCATCACCTGCTACTTTTACACCATGAACCATTCTGGTTTTACCTAAGGAGGTGAATCATTCAGATTGTGGTGCTTTCTGTACACAATGTTAAGACCAAGAACATGCTGTTCTTACAGCTTGGATAGTGCCTGCTCCTCTGCCATTTATTCCACAGTACATGACTAAAGAAATCTAAGTGTACTAAGTTACTAAGTTTCTTAGTTTAAGCTACAGCTTAGTGCAAATATGTGTTAAAGAGAATGAGTGCCATAATGCCCCTTTTCTTTTTCGGTCACTAGTGGATACCTCCCTGAAGGATACAGAACGACTCAAAAATGTTGTGCATACAATGAAGAAAAGGCAGCACAAAATTCCCTGTGGATGACGAGGTTAGAAAATCTCTTTGAATCCGTATCACTGTTTCTCACTGCATCTACTTAAACTGACAATAAATTAGGCTGATTTTCTCCACACTGAGGCAGTTCTGCAATGAAGCAGCAGCGTGCCATGATGCTAAATAAGAATCTGGCATTACCTATAATGTTCACTGCTACAAAGTGTATCAGTACACAGCAAGCAGACTGGGTTATCACAGGTTTATTACATTATATTATATTATTATATTTATATTTATATTAATTATATATAATACTATAAAAATGTTTATTGTAGCTGAAGGAGTTTCAGGCATGTGAGTGCCTGATCTCTCTTTTCCTCTAAAGGCTCTGCCTCCCCAAGCCCTTCTTACCTGCTGTGCTTTGGCATGAGAGCCATTCAAGCCCAAAACACAAGAGCACTGGACTTCAAGTGCAAAGCTCTCTCTTTGCCATGGGATTGCTTTTCCCCTGCAGCCTCCATGGGCAAGGGCTCTGTGGGAGCAGGGGCCATCACAGCCTGTGACCTGCACACAGAGCCAGGAAAAGGAGCAGATCCTGCTGCATTCTGCTCCTGCTGATCCCTGCAGCAACTCCCTGCCAGTTCCTCCAGGGAACTTCACACCAAGGGCTTCCATCCTTGGAGTGGCTGTGAGAACTTGGTGCTTCCCAGTTCTCCAGCATCCTTCTGGATTCTGGAGCATCTCAGCACAAGTGTCCATGGCCCTTCCTGCATCCCCAGCCTGCAGCAGTCACAGTCACTGTTGCCTCCCCCTTACTGCAGCTCATTTGCCAAAGTGCTGCCAAAGGCAGCAGAGCTGGCTCAGGGTCCCTGTGGCATTTTGTCTTCTTTTTCTGTTAGAGCTGGGATTAAATGCTCGAGAGACAGATTTCATGTTCGGACTCAGATGTTTATTAATTCTCATCTATGTTACAGTCTCACAAGCTGTGAGTTCTAGCTAACAAAGTAGAAAATCGTCTCTATCTCTTTCCAAGGTCTTTGAAGAACAAACTGTCCAATTATGAAATGACACCTAAATTATTTTCCTTTTAACCCAATAACCAACACCCATGGTCCACAATGTGGATTTTCTTACCCAATTACAAAATACCACCCAGACCCATGAAGAAAAGTGGAAAAGGACTTAGCCTATGCCCTAATCCTCCATCTTTTTACATATATATTACTATATACTAAACCTTAAACTCCAAGTTTTCCACCATGTGATATTACACACTTCTTTCAAACTACACACCCATAATCCCAGTGCAGTCATTCAATTTTGGAAGCCTTTTCCAAGGCCTCAGATCAGATGCAGTGTTTCTTGGGGTCAGTGCCTGTCAGCACAGCAAACAGAGCTTAAGGAGAAGATGCTGATCCTACAAACCTTGTCAGTAACTTCAGATCTGTAAATCTGGAAGTACTTTAAGGAGTGCTGGAAAACTTTGAAGACGCGCAGTCAGCAGTCACACCTGTGGTTCAAAGGGGTAGGTCTTCCTTAATTCTGTTTATTCCATTTGTGAGAAGTCAGGCCACAGATACCCAGAGTCACAGAGTGGTTCAGGCGCTGGAAGGACACAGTGGCTCATTGGCACTAGGCGGTCCAGCCACGGGCCAGACTGTGTCCAGACAGTTCTGAAGTATTCCTAGTAGAAGTACCTTTCCTACAATTAAATTAATATAAGCCTCTGGCGATCGTTTAGGGCTAGCCGGATTCTGTGCATATCTCAATTCAATGCAATAAGAAAGTTTTTTCCATCATGTTCATTGGATATATACTTATTCTCCAATTAGAGCGTCACAGATGGCCTTTCAATACAAAGTATCTTGCGAGGTGAGAGTCCTGATGCACTGTAGGGTTTTACATACCCTCTAATTCTTCGTGCTCGCAGTCCATCCTATTGTGGGTCAATAAGACCCTTGGACTGTTTACAACAAGTTTAAGAACTTTCTGGACCTAGCTCAATCTTGCACCTTTAGAAAATTCTCCTCCATGCACCCGGGAATCAGGCTGAGGCCCCTCTCAGCGATCCCTCAGGGCATGAATTATGGAAAACAGCCCACCTAGCTGTAATCTCTCACTCTGGCCTTTCTCACAACAATGAGACAATGCATCCAGCATTATAACCGTTCCCAGCTCCGATCTGTGGCACTAATGCTCCAAACTGAGCTTCGTGGGATCAGGAGTTCCATGTCCGTGTCACAGTAGATCTTCTGAGCACAGAAGTTCTAGGATGTGCTTTGCAGACGGTGTGATGGAAAAGCAGCAAGACTGTAAAGACTTTTTAAAAGAAATTTGTTCATAGCACATCTCATTGGCCTGCTGAAGGACCAAGAGAAATTCCAATCACTCTAGATTTCCCTCAAGGAAGGCTTAAAGATTGAACTAAGCAACGGTGGTCAATGTTAACAATTGAGTGGTTTTTCACCAACCATTATAACTGCTATCAGAGGTAATTCTCTCTGCAGGGGCAGTGTGTTAGAATAGGGCAACAATAATTGTCCCTCCTTCAAACAACTTCTTCTCCTCCAATACTTCAATTATCTTTATTTAAATGGAACATAACTGTCGATAAAGGGGGGGGAGAAAAAAAAGTTATTTAGCATGTTCAAATGCTAAATTATAGTAAAGGCAAGTATGGAAGGACGGGATATACTTCTCTTTCCCTCAACCTCCATGAACATTAGTTCTACATGCCCACTTGGACGAAGGATGGTGATTGAAGCAGTCATTGTTCACACCTTCTCGATCAGAGTGTTTCAGACCAGCCAGGTGCTGGATAAGACCTTGGGTTTGTTATACAATTCCTAAATGAGGACCACATGCCTTGTACTCTGAAACAGCGGTGCTAGAAGATACCCCAGAAGTTCACATTCTTCTGCCCCTACCCATATGCGAGTGGCGGAGATCGCCACAAGCACCATACTACTGTTATCTCAAGACCTACATGACCTCACCCAGCTCTGTGCTGACCAAGGGAACGCGTAGATGTGGGTGATGATTCTGGATGTGATATTTATAGCACTCAAAGCTTTTGGATAGCAATCTCTATTACATCTTATTGGATAATTTCCCTCACCACAGCTCATTAGGTTCTCTTTATACTAATGGCCCGATGAAAGCAGCCGTGCCAGGTCACGTAAAGGACTGTGTGACTCAGTAATGTATGTGTACGCCTCATGACAGGACAGGTCGGCAGCCTTGCGTGTATAGGTATATGGCCTATTCAAGAGGGTCTGAGTGTTTTGTGTGTGTTTTATAATGATCCAGATTCAGGCATTGTCTATATGTATATTAAGTAATGTTTTCCGCAACCAACAAAGTGAAAACTTAGCGTAGGCCTGTGCGCAGTGTATAGTTCCCTTCAAATGCTGGGGTTGCCAAGGGAGTGGCCTGGACAAGCATGGTAAAGTTGTGTGTAATTGAACAGCAAGCAATGACTTGGACCTCTGCTTGGGAACAGGGCTGTACCAGAGGTGTTAGTGTGGTATGAGAGTTCTGCCGAGGGCAGCCCGCAAAAGGACCTGGGAGCGCAATGGCACTATCAAACATGGCATTCACAGTACAGCCAAAAGAGCCAACTCGGTCCTTGGTATTAGTACAGCTGAGGAAGGATTGTCCTGCTCTGGTGGCTGGAGGCTTTGTTTCCCACTAATAGTGTGAGGATAAATAAGAGCTTGAAGAATAAACAGGGTCAAAAGATTTTCCTCCCAATATATTTTTTTTAGATGCCTCTTTTATATTTCTAGTGACAATAGCTTGTTGTAATATTGCTGACGGCACAAGCTGAGACCAATAATAAATCATTTGCGCAACATGCGTCTGTCTCACCAGGCAACAGGAGGAGACAAGGACCAGTAAACTAAACCACAAGAACCTTCCTTCACCCTCAAAAATGAGGAAAATGAAATTTCTTTAAGAGGGTGGATGGCTTATGGATGCTCAGGTGCCACTGGAGGACGATGGAATTCCTGCAAAAATAACTTGTGACGATCATACTCTCGATCCCACTATTGGTACATTTCTGCTCTGGTGACTGAGTTCTTTCCATATTGACTCTGGTGCTTTCGACAAGGGAGACTGGAATTGATTCCAGAGTTTTTCAACAGCTATTCTGGGATTTTAGATCCTGCAGGACAGACCCTGCTGTTCTGAGGATGCACGAATGGGTGTGTGAGTGTTAGTGCAATGCAGCAGCAGTGCCTGTCATTCTGAAATTACACGCACCCATGCACTGGTTTGGGAGGGGCCAAGGACAAGAGGCTGTAGGCAGAGACTATACAGGGGATCTCTGCTTGCATTGACACCATCTCTCAGGGTCTGGGCTCAAAACAACGTCGGTGCTTGCCAAAAATTTCCCCTCCTATGCTGTGCCCAGGCTTGATTTTTGACAATGCACCTGCAGCCTCTTCGCATTTCAAGATGGCTGACCAAAGTAGGAGGACTGAGGCAGGTTGTTCATACTATATCATATTATTACAGGTCTTAACCTTAAGCACAACTAAGAGAGGGTAATTGGAAGGGAAGAATCGAGGAAGCCAAATGCACCAGCAATTAAAGGAAGTACTCGACCCAGGGGGTTTCTCCAAAAGAGGGAGACAGAGTACCACGATCAAAGTTTCCGTGAGTTGTTACCTGGCTAACGCAGCATGTACTTCTGGGGCCCTTTCCCTCAGGCTTAGCATGCTCTGTCAATAGCCCTGGAGAGGTGACTTAGGGTCCATGGAGCACACAAACTAACCAACAGCGGAAGATGGGTGGCCTGGATTGTGTCTCGATGGAGTGCAGGTCTGTTATCTTGACTGGAAGCAGTGGTTTGGAACCAGGGGGGGTAGGCTCTTAAATCTCCCATCATTGTAACAGCGACGAGCGAATGACGGATCGCTTCGAAGGAGCAAGGATGACGGAGATGAGCTCAGTATTTTGGGCACGTTTCTGTGGTGTCAGAGCTCAAGCCTTGGTGCAGAGAGTAGTCGAGCTTGCTCAAGGTGCACTGTTGTTATTAAACACAAGTGCCAGTGGCCTTCTCCCACTCGCTGTCTAAGATGGGCCTCATCTTCCCAATAGGTTGTCTTCTCCTGAGCCGCTGCTGCGCCGGACTCGCAAAATTCAGCCAAGAGAGTGACAAGTGCTCCAGGAACAAATTGGGATGTAGGTATTAGAACTGCGGAAAACAGGTGCTGTGAGAAGGGCAGCCCTCAAGGGCAGGATAGGGTGGGCTTGGTGAGGCACTGGACAGCACCAGTACACTTGTGGGAGCCACGAAGGAGCCATCCACCTTGGACCCCTCCTGGGGTCGCTTAGCCACTGGACGTAGTGACCGTGGACTCGAGTGACTTCTGGTCGCCATAGAGTTGCTCGCTTCGCATTCCCCAGCATCTACGCTGAGGATCCGTGGGGACAGGTTCTAGGGCACAGGCTCACAATCTCTGAACAGGAAAGCCCCTGAGGATTTGTTCCCTTAGTTGGTAACCGATGTCTGTTCCATGGCAGAATAACGATGATCATCAAGTGATATTCATCGCTGTGGGAGTAAAGCGTCGAGAGGCGATGCTTGGTGAAGGGCGAGTGCAGAGGGAGTTCAGACACGAGCAAATCTCTTGATAGGAAGCTGTGCCCGGAGAAGGATGTGCTCTATTCATGGTGATTTGATGGTCCAACCCATTACAAATCTGTGTTTAAATTATCTCATCCTCTACTAGCGGGCGTAACAGCTTCTAGAGCTGAATCATTCTGTGAGTTAGAATTAAGTTATTCTCGCATTTAGCTGGTTCACGATGTGGACTGTTTGTGCCTGTGCCAGGGTCATCACAGGGCTGGTACACAGTGATATTTCCTTAAATAGTTCTTCCTTAGCTCAGATCACAAATCTTTTGCTTCTCCTATTCCCCCTTCTGTTCTGTGGCTTGCCCAGTGCTGCTGCTTCCATCTTGAACCACAGAGGCGGTGTGGTGAGATCTTAGGACTGGGGTCTCTGAATAAGGGCCATCAGCCGGAGAACCAGAGCCAGACTGGAGGAGTGCTTCAGTCGGTCGCAACCATCAGTCTCAGGAACAGAGCCTGCTTGAGTTTGTGGCGTAGCCTCGCAATTTGTGGAAAATCTTCTTCCATGGATTCACTATCATGTCTGTGAGACTGTGTGAGCTATGTGGGCACCCAGCAACAGGAGCTCCACAGGAGAGAGAATGTCCCCTTATTCCTTGTCTGGAGAGGATGATCAAAATAGAATTTGTCTTCCTTATCTACAGCAGCCCGGAATTCTTAAACCTTTTTGGTTGAAAGGCCTTTCTTAGAAATGCAAGGTACATGTTCAAGCACAATTCCCTGTGACCACACCTTTTCCCAGGTAGCAAGGAAATCATTCTCTGTCAGGCAGGGTTGGAACATACATCTTTAGCGTAATTCTCCATTGGGCATAGACAGGCCTGACGTTATTAGACTTGAATGAATCGCCTTGAGTTTCGTGTGGGATTATATATAGAACAGTGCAGTTCGGAGCATAACTGGAGAACTTACCAGATTAGGGCACCCTGGCCTTACTAGAGCAGAGAACAAGGAGAAATTAAAGAACGCCTTCCCCCACACTCTCAGAGGATGGCAGCAGGAGCTGAAGAAGTCATTCTCTTCCGGTGGGAGGTTTATCGAAGACAGCTCCATGCATTACTCCTGTGTCTCCAATATGAGGAATAGATAGAGTGGTATCACGAGAGCTTTTTGCGCACCTCAGCAGCTGCCATGAAATGGATGAAATGTCCTGTATCCACATAGCTAGGAAGATGAAACCCTATCCTGGTGGATTGCTGTCCATCGATTAAGGATCCAGTGTGCAGCCTGTGTCTCCCAAGCAGTAAAGGGCAGATCTCTCTCGCTGTGAAGCCAGAGCGATAAGATCTCCTTGAAGCGCACTCTCCACTGATATATCACTAGGTTACTAATGTAAATCACTGTCTCTTCCTATGCTATACACTCGTGCTAGAGAGAAAAAGGTGAGGCGCGCAGCAAACTATACAAAAAACACATTAACACAGTAAGCGAAAGTAAGCGCGAAGGGATGATGCAGCTTGGAAATCTCACCCACCCTAACTTGGCCTACCAATTTTATTACTTAATATTCAAGACAACTCCGGGAGCCGTCGTACGTTTCAATATCTATAAAAGTATCCTTCCTACACACACCTCATCCTTCCAGCAGTGCATATTCCAGCAGGTCTCCACCTTGCTCCTATGCCTGAGGAACATTTTGGTTTGTTAGGAGGTAGCTGCAAGTGGCCGTGTAGGCTGTGGATGCTTGTCTCAATTTTAAGTATGTGCTATGTTGATTCAGCTGCTGACCCCCTATCTCGTATTTTTGTCCCAAATTTCACACAAGCAGGTTTGGTATTAGTACACAGGGAAAACAGAGTATACATATAAAGGGCAGGATGGTTCATGTAAGAGTCTTTTTTTTTGTCAGAGAAGTCTAACACAAGTCAGGTGGACGCATCGTGCGCTTATTACATGTCTCACAATAAGGACCTGAGGTTGTGGATAGGTCTCGCTTACTTACAGCTAGACGTCCCCTTCCATAGGGCAAGTGAGATCCCCAAATGACTTCTTGATAATAGACAGGAGGCAAGAAGCACAACCAGGCTCTCTTACAAAGCAAACCCAGGAAGCAGAGCTTCAGCTATGGTCTGAGACAGGGAGACTTATGCTCTGGATGCTAGATTCATGGGATCGGGCAGTGCTCGGCACGACATATGTCTCTGAGGAACAGGATGCTCTGAAACACTGAGGTAGAGGTCATGATCAACATCCTTACTCATTTTGCTGACTCAAAAGAAGTCTCTTCTTACGTTATGGGCAGGCCTGGATTCAGTGCGACCTAGCGTCTCTCGAATCATGGTTGCGAATGTTCTTCACCATATCCAGGCCCTGCTAGCCTACGGGAGAGCAAAACCAGGATATTCAGCTTCCTTCCAAAACATCGCCCCCTACAGGGTCATTAACTGTCCAGCTCAGGTCAATCTGCCCTCTGAAGTCCCACGGATCCACACTGGGCGGAGAAACAGAAAGGGTTCTCCAATATTTTTAAGTTGATTTTGGAAAATAATCAAATTTGTTGTGGATTTCTCCCCATCCTGGACCGCTCAATGCCGGCTTTGGATGATGGCTTGGGAGCCTGGTCTAAGGTGAAGTGGCCGCTGCCCATGGCAGGGTGGAACAAGGCCTTTTAAGGTCTCCTTCAACCCAACTTTTCGTGATTTAATCTCACATAAGCCGAAAATAACATTCCTGCAATTTCTACAGTTCTAAGAACCCTCTAGGGAACTCGATCGACACGAAAACTGGAAGGAAGAACAGTTACTAGGTACTAGGGGTTGCGTTATATCTTCCAGTGTGCCCCACTGAATTGCAGAACAGGCAACGGAAAAGTCTGGTCGCCTTCAGACACCTTGCACTTTGCCCTGTTCCTTGGTCCGGGCCTGGGCCAGCACTCACATGACCACACTGGGTGCGGAGATGAAACAATGTGTTCAGACAGCCTTATTTCATGGTAACACTTTAGATTGTACTTTACAGCCAGGGTCCGGGCCATGAAGGGAGTCAACCTCTATTGTTGACATTGGGGGCCGGAGGTGTAGTGTTCTCAGGGCTGCGTGCCTTATCGAGGGCCTGAGATAGCACAGAGTGCTTGTACCTCTGATACACTACTCATCACGAGTCAGGCATTCTGCGAGCTAAAAATGGAGACTAATTGTGCGTATCGGGATGATAGTGATGATTAGACTGAGAATTAAGAATCTCTTCAACTGCATGTAGGCTCTAATGTCCCAGTCAGCTTGATAACTATAGAACTATGCTTTTCTACGCTGACTCACGACAAGGTAGTTTCTCAGCTTGTTTTCCAGGCTTTTCATACAGTGACTAAGACCTGAGTATGAGCCTGAGAAAAAGAGGACACACATTGCTCCCCAACAGTTGGTGAATATACCAATCATTCTCGCAGCGCTCCAACCTACACTTGAGCTGCGATGGATTTGTGCTCGCGCGCGATGCACCAGCAGGCATGTACATGGCAGAACCTTATAGAAAGACACTAGGTTTCTGATCTCCCTATTTTCTGGTGGGGCTGGGGGGTAAGCAGAGGTGGACTGCTAGGTTGGTGATTAGTCCCCCTCGGAGCCGGGAACACCTCGCAGGCCTGGAGGTTGGTGCTAGCAAAGGCTCCAAAAGGTCTTGCCTGCTAAGTCAACTTAATTCGCTCCCCAGCTGCAGCCCTTCTCTCTCGAAGCGCGGTAGATCTTCTATTTCCCGGACCAAAGGCGCTCGCTGACCCCGTCTTAGAGTTTGCATGTGCAGAAGGGTAGTTTCATTTGACCTTCGCGATTAGGGCTGAAGGGAAGCAGGAGGTTCTAGGAGGGAAGGGACCACTAGTAAGCGCTTCTGCAGGGCTTGGTCACCTTAGGGGAATTCAGGCAGATAAGGAAATGAGGAGGTCGCAGGCCTCGCGTGGTGGGGAAACAGAAGAGGTCGCGCCAAGGGAGGGCAGAGCGTCTGGCGGGGCGTGGGGGGGCAGATGGGCCTAAAGGGATCGGGGGGCCTGGCAAGGGGGTGAGCCGGTCATCTCGAGGGAAAGGAGTTACGTGGCGCGTCAGGCACGGAGGGTGAGTGGGGTCCTGGTCTAAGCCAGGGGCCGGGGGGCCCCGTTCCCGTCCACTGTGGAAGAGGCGGCCGAAGAGCCCAAGCACCGGAGTCATGGCGGCGTGGCCGCTTCTTAAGGGCCGTGTTAACCGCGCTGAAACCGCCCACGACTCGTGCTGGCAGCGCGAGGAGCGCGGGGTCGAGACAACCGGGGAATCGGATTACGGGACCTCGTTCCAATAGGCAACGGCGGGTTTACGCGCCGACTTGGGAAGCGGCAAAGGAGTCCCGATGGGGGAGGGGAGGACCGCAGGCATCACCATTGGTGGCCAAATGGGTGAAAAGGTGTTGGTTGTTCCGACGGCTGCCTCTTGTGCCGACTCTGAGCTCCCTCGCCGCTGGTGTTCGGCAAGAGCGTAACTCGTAGGGGAATGTATTATCACAATGCAATAATGTTGACGATGCATGTTCTTTGCTTCGACTGTGTGTGCTTTTTGTTGCGGTCGTGATTGCAACTAGCCGTGTTAGATTAGTCGTGAGGAGGGTCAGCTGTTTGTGAGTGACATTTACTGGGTCGCGTTGGGACCTCGCGAATGCTCAGGGGAACTCGGCTCTCCCTAGTACTGCGGGATTCTCGGTAATGTGGAGAGCTGGCTCCCCGGCCGTGCGTGCAAGAGCAGGACATAGTTGGCCCACAGGGAAGCTGAGGGGAGTCCTCTGTATAGACAGCATGTGTATAATTTAATTTGGTGGGTACATCGCAGGTGGTACCGCTCTCGGGCTCGGGGGTCGTTAGGAAGGATAGGTTGCAAGACTGCCTCCAGGGCTCTCATTTGCCGTTGTTCCTTCAGGAACTATCCGTCTTGTGAGCTTCCGTACTTATTACAAGTATCAGTCTGGCTTTTACTCATTCAAGCCTTGATATACGTAATTGTAGATTGCTCTGTGTGATGGGTGGACTGTGGGTCCTCAGAGTGTTCATATGTGTACTGTCTCATGGAGTTGTTGGGTATTTGTTCCGATAGTCTAGTCGTGCCTAGTTTCAGAGATCTCGATGTTTTATGTCTTTTTCTCTGTTCGTAGAGTTCATTTTCTTGAGGTTGGAGACATAAGGACAATGGATCTCTCTAGCTATACTGCGTAAAGGTCCGAAAAGTACTTGTACTAGTTGGTTGGAATCAAGTGTTTGCCATGGGCTTTTTCCAAAGTTAAGATATCATATCCACGCGGTGCTATTCCAGGAGTTCATTGGCCTCAAGCAGGTGTACATAAATAATTAGTGGTATGCTATGTGGATCAGTTATATTATCTGGGCTTTGCTTGAGGGAAAGTTAGATAGAGCCGTAAATATGCATGGACATCTTCTGCTAGGAGAGGTCATTCGTCTGATGTGGCGCGTTATTATTCGTCTCGTGAGTCGGAAAGTGCTTTGTTGTAGGTAATAGGAATTAAACACATATTCTCTCGTTGCGGGCAGACGGCTCGGAGCTGAGGGCATGTTCTAGGCCGAGAGGATTATTCTTTCCCGCGGGCCTTTCATACCGTAAGAACTCTGTTGCTCGAGGTGTTAGCCCCAGAGGCAGACGTGAGGCGCTAATACTGGGTGCTCTAGCGGGTGTGCTGTTGCAGGCGGCTCGAGCCTGCTCCGTGCGGCCCAGGTCGTTCCCGTTCCCGGGCAGGCCCGGTTCCTGGAAGTGTTACTCTGCACAGATGCTGGAATTTGTTGATTGAGAGAATAACTGACATAGAGCAGGTGTGGTGTCTCACGCCTTCCCCTTTCCATAGTGTGTAGGGACAGCGGGCCTATTTTGTATCGGACATTTCCCGTCAAAACATAATGCACAAAGTCTTGGAGCACGGCTCTGTCTGGGAACAGAAAGTAGGAACTCCACACGTGCAAACAGTTTTGCGGAGCGTACTGAGATGGTGAACCTAATAGATGGTGTCGCTTGCTCTTAGTGCTCAACTCTCAGAGCACTGACTTTCAGTTTAGGAAGCACTTTACTCCATGTTTCTGGCGAGTACGACCGAAATTAATTAGCACTTTCGGTGACACCCTAGTGTGTGATGTTGCGCAGCTAGGTGAATGCAGTAGGCAGTGGAGTGGGGTGTTCATCTTATGTGAAGGTGTGTGGTTCACGGTGGTGAAGCCAGCTTCGAATTCCTTCGATGTGATGGCTGATCATCGCAAGTTATTTCTTTCACAGCAGTGATGCTACTTCAATTTTAATGACGTATGTCTGTCCGTATACCTTTATACTAGATTTATCCTAGGTACACTTTTCAAGGCACGCCTTATGGGTTGCGACAACGTCAAGGTCGGTGAAATTCAACAAGCTCAGTACCCAGCGCATGCCAGTAGCCGATGTTTGCCTCTGCCAGGTCAGCCATGACTTCCATACAGCTCAGGAAGGTACCTCATTTTTACACTAGTTTTATTTGTCATAGTTGTTATTCATTGCTGATTGAAAATCCTCCTTTTCTAGAGGACATGCCAGTTCTGTCACATTCCTCCAGCAGTGAGTCTCCTGCAACAGATCCTCCGTGCAGGCACTTGGGCTGAAGATTTTCATTTCCTTGGACTGATAAATTGTTACTTTTTTGAAGCCTCATGGTGCAGTTCCTTTCTGCAGCGAAATCTTGGAGGCTGATGAACATGCTCTAAACAAGCTCTTCACTTGAGGCTCAAGGTGAAGTTCCGATTTGATCGCAATATCACAATTAGGGACAAATCACTGTGCTGTTGGGATTTTGTCAGACTGCTATTAGAAATCTGTCCTCTCTCTCGGAGCCCAGAAGAGAAGTATACGGTGTAAGATTTACTTGTGTTGCTACCAGGGGTAGTTGGGAAATGCGCATCGTCGTGAAAGGGCTATGTGGTTATTCCCAGGCGGGTACTTTTACTCTGATGACTGAGCCATGCTACTGTCTTTATGTAGACACAATATTTATTTTTAGTGAGTCAGGTGTGAGCATGAGGTATATGAGGGATCATTTCGTCTACACGTACGATCGAAAAGGTGAGACCATGCATAAACTATATCCATAACACAGCGAAGTGGCTTACTATATGGCTTGTTTTTTATAGACTACACGCAGCCTTATACTTCTCACAGCCGGCACTTGCATATGTTTTTGATAGAATGGAACTCTCACTATAGCACAGGGCTAGAGAGACGGATTTTTAAGTAAAAACTTGATACATGGCATCGGATTCTGGAAAGGACGGTGATATGAGCAATGCAGGAGCAACAGATACTTCAGATAAGAAAAAAACTCGATTAAACCAAGCACATTTGATTCTTGCCTTCGCTGTAGTGGTACTCAGGCCAAGATGGAATGCAGGTTTCTTTGCTGGGAAGTCCGACGGATTTTTCATCTTGCGTTGCTAATGCTCACTCAAGTATAAGTCCTTAGTGATCCCCTTAATAAACCTATCCTCGGTTCAGGTCCAATGCTTAGGGGATTCGTCAATGTCAGTTAGTGGGAAGAAAGAGTGGCAGATCGTGGACACTTGGAAGGGGGATGAACTCAGCTTTTTCATACCATCCTATCGCTCTTTGCACGCAGACGAGTGACACAGTGCTGGAGCGCCTGAGTCTGTTCTGTGCTTCGCCCACTGCAGGATTCAGGCGGAGGCGAACTTATTTTTGCTCTTGCTGGATAAGACATTGCAGATTGTGTTATTAAGAATTCAGAGCAGAGGTGCAGATAACGTGGCCATCCCAACACTCTGTGCCATGCGACCAAAGGTTTGTCCTCTTTTCTCACCCAATTGCAACTTGCAGTTGGCATTGCTTCTTCTAGGCTCTTTTTGCATTTTGCTGTTTGGGGAGGATTTTCACCTTCCAAGGTGTGAGCCCATTGGTCTTTCACCAGCATATGCAATGGTCACAGCCCTGAGAAGTAGTTGGTGCCTCTCACATCCGGTGGCTCCTGCACAGGTTGCAGACCTGCTACATGTCATCTTGGACCTACTGGGTCCCTGCTGGAAATATTCCACCTTAGGTGATGAGACCGTTTATTGGGTTAGTAGTAGAACCAGATGTTTCTTTAAGCCACCATTATGCTGGATGCGGGGGAATTACAGTGTTCAGACCAGAAGCTTACAAAAAGTGCTCCACAGCAGGGTTCAGTTTCCAAGGGAACAATGGAACAGGAGGAGGACGATCCGTATCCAAACTTGACCATTGCTCACCTGGAAACGAAGCTCTGATACAGAGGGAGGTAAATTGAAAATGGTGTCTGAGCCTACAGTCGAGGTCTCCAGGGATTACCCTTTTAACCCAATCTAGGACAGGTTGCTGCTTCCTCACGGAATGCGAACGGCTCAGGCCAGATTTGCCTTTCCCTTGCCATTTAGCTTCCATTCGTTGGAAGTCCAGAAAAGATTTTCTTTGAAGAAACTTCACTAGTGACGCGGTACACCAGCCCAGGGAAACACTTGCACTTACTTGAATCGGCAGAGGCGTTTGTGTTAGTTTACTTCTGTTGCCAATGGCCTACAGGCAGTTCATTTATACTTGCGGGGCCAGCTGTGCTTTCCCTGAAGAATACCAAGTCTATCCAGAGGTCCATCCCAATAGACTAAGAAGGACAGTGCTGGAATAGGGCCCAAGTGTCCTAGTGAGGAGGGATGGGCCCTGGGAAGCTCTCTTGTCATGGCCTCGGCATTGTCGTGCTGCTCCCACAGTCCCTGGCTCCTTCCTGTCCTTGGTAGAGTGCACGAGCCAGGAGAAGTCTACTTCGTGTGCTGATGGTGGGAATGTCACATCCAAAATTCCCTGCACAGGTTCAGCCTGTGAGTTGGCATTGGTCTGTCCGTTTGTCCTGGAGTATTTAACAGAATCCCAGAATGTTCTGGGTTGAAGAGGACCTTAAAAATCCCATTCATTCCATCCTACCATGGTACTAGGGGACAGGATCCCACCATCCAGGTCACTCCAAGCCCTGTCTAACCTGGCCTTAGGACACTGCCAGGGATCCAGGGCAGCCACAGCCTGCTCTGGCGCACTGGTGCCAAACAGGGCCTCCCCACCCTCCCAGGGAAACAATTCCTTCCCAATTCCAATCTAACCCTGCCCTCTCCCAGTTGGAAAGCGCATTGCCCTTCCTCCACCCTGGGCACTGCAAAGTCCCTCTGCAGCTTTCCTGGAGCCCCTTTTAGCCTGGAAAGGAGGCTCTGAGGAAGAAGTCCCCTGGAGCCTTCTCTTCTCCAAATTTAGTACAACACTTCCAGTCTCTCCAGGACTCAGAGGGGCCCCAGCCATTGGGGCTACTCAGGGTGATGTTCTCAGGAACAGCCCTGAGAAACACCTCCTCAGCTGCCTCTCACTTAAGCCTGTGAGGATATTTTTTTGTATAAAAACCCAGCTGTGGCCTGTGGAGTTCTGCCAGCAGAGCGCAGCCATAGCCATGGGTGTCTTGGGGTCATCTCTTCACTCACAGGGTGAGCTGCTGCCACACCTTTATCTCCTAGCTCCGAGTCAGCATAGAGGATGGGCAGATGTGGGACGTAAGGCTGACCTTTCGCCTTACAGGACAGCAGCCTGTGGGTGTGAGGTCGTTGGGCTCCTGCATGAGCGCAGGTGCCCCAGAGTAGGGAGGCAGCAGCGCCTGAGCCTGGGAATGCAGAGCCCAGCTCCCAGAAGCTTCCTTTGCCTCACAAGGAGATACTGGAGGAAAAAAACAATTTACAGTCTGAAGTTTTTCTGTCACTGTGCGTTGAGCTGATGGCAAAGCCCACGTCGTGCCGAGTTCTGTGAAGGAATGCTTGCCAGGGAACGGTGGTGGCTGGTAGGATCAGGTTGCATCCCAACCTTGACACGACCTTCACCACTGGCCATGGCAGGAGGTATTCGACGGAGGACTGCAAATTATTGAGCACTGTCGGGAGCCCCTTGTTTACGGACGCTTGTTCAAAGAGGGGCCCTGAATGCAGCCTCCCACTCTCCCCAAATGCACCAACCAGCTGCTCCAGCCCTGTTGCAAAAAAGGGGCTAAAACTTGGTTCTCCCTCAGTCCCCCCTGTTCCAGAGTCTGCACTCAGCTTCTACATGACATTATCTATACATATCCCCCCAAACTGACTCCGAGTCCACACGTACTCCCGACAGCTTCGCCTCTAGCATTTGCCCCCAGCTTCTGCACACAGGACATTTTGCTGCATGCAGCTGCCCAGAA